>KN470747.1:0-14379 GCA_000787095.1 Periophthalmodon schlosseri | reverse complement strand
ATAATGACTCCAGGGCGGCTGACCCTGTCCTGGCAACTCCTGACAAACTGCATCACAACCAGGAAGTGCCAGAGGAGTCCAGCAACTTAAGAAGGACATTGGACATGATGCTAGATGTCAAATTCGATAAGAGTAATCTACCTGAATAAGCATAGTTTTATTGAGGCTTTAAAGTCGAACTAAACACTAAACCACTCTTATCACGCTTAAACTGTGTATATGGTGTTAATAGCATTATTTACTGAAAGACTTCTCCGATTACAGTCAGTTGACTGCAGGAGCGGAGTCTGAAGCGTGGATACCTGTGAGACCAATCACACGGTTTCTTATACCTTGACATAACGCCTCTTCCCCCCTCACTTTTTTCTTTAGTCCTCCAGGTACCGCCCAGTTTAGCAGCTCTATCTGAAATGTGGTTGTGAGTGGACTTTAGGTGTTTAGTCCCACTTTAAAGGCACAAATATCCTGCAGTTGTAATGGTGGCAAGGGCAACATTAAACGCAATCAAACAAAATTGTAAAATTAAATGGGTGCAATTATCAAATCCCAAAGGCTTAATATGCACTGTCTATTCCAGGTCTATTCCGTGTCTAAATTAGGGTAAAATAGGTCTGAAATATGACCACATCATTACTACAGTATTCCAAAAGAGTGATAAACAAAAGGAAGGGCAAAAATTGATTTAATTGATTTACTCTAAATAAAAAAACACTAAAACTGAAGAGGAATACACGTTGCGCCAAAAAGAAGCCTGTGCCTCTGTACCACAGTCTGAGAATGACTGTGCTAGAAGAAAATTATCTTTCATATCAACCCTGAAATTCCCCACTGTGGAGTAAATAACAGTTCTCTTATCTTATTTTTCTTGCAAGAGTATCATCAATTGTTATAATAATCACTCATTTGCATAAATCAACAAGTCCGGGCAGTTCAGTTCACACAGTTAGTTTCCTGTTAATGTTTATGGAAAATTCCCTCCACTAAAGCAGCCTGAAAGAAAAACCATGGAGATGAACCTAAAGAGCTCAGACTCACCAGAGCCCTGTATGGCACTTTGTATTTTCTTATATATTGTATAATGCATTCTGTTGGGCTTTTATAACTACTTTTGTACACTTGTGTTTAGTACTGCATGTAGAGTCTGCTGAAACGGCAGACTTTAAAAACACAGAGGAGTTGCACAGATTAGCATTTAAATTGCGATTTCAATTTGATTGGAATTAATGTGACTGCAGCCCTAGTTGAAAAATACTGACTTATGGAAATATTCTTATTATTAATCGTTTCTTGTTTTTCCCTCTTCTGCTAGAAGAACACACATTATCATGAATTCATTCATAACCACATGATCATATTTCCAAATGATCAGCCCTCTCAAACGTCTCATAGGTGACAGAGCAGTACCTTCTTCGTCGATCCACTTCATGGTGAAGAGCTGGTCGTTGTCCATGGAGCACATGTCTCGCACTTCTCCATACAGACCCTCGAAGGAGATGGACGGCTCAAAGTGAGTGATCATGATGTCCCTGAGGAGATAGAGAGCAGGGGTTAGGACTGAGCCAAGGGGATAAATCCCTACTGAATTTATCTATGATGAAGATGAAATCAAATGACAAATGAATATATCAATGAGAAAATGTCTGCCTATTCATACCATTATCAGTCTGATTTATTAATGGTTTACAGATCAATTTCAAAAACATGGTCCAAATAATGTTGTCCGAAGTATCAAAAATCAGATGCTAAATCAATACTAGTATCAAACCTTGATACTCATTTGAACAAGTATTGGTACTAAAATAAATCACAGAAACTGGACAATGGACAATGTTGTAGTATAATGCAACATGATAATGTAGATTTAGTGTTGAAAATCAAAATACTGCCTAAAAAAAAAAGAGCATTCTTTTCTTTTTTTTATCATTGTGTTGAAATCGGTATTAAGCGTCGAGTATATTCCCTAGAATCAAAACGTAGACATATGTATATATGTACGACTGATGACTGTATGATGATTTTTGATACTTTTGACAACCCTGAACGTCACAACACCATGTCCAGATGACCATCTTTGAAACCTTTTTTTTTAAACATACTTCTTCCAGTAAATATCTAGTATCTAGGTGTCTGATTTTTGACAACCCAACAAGGCTAAAATACATCATTTGAAATGTTGGTATATGGCTCATGCCTATTTAAAAGTATATTTGACGCCAGAGGATTCCCAGTAGCAGTACTCATTAAAAGGTTTTGCACAATACAGCCCTAACACAGTCCTTTACTAACACTGCTGAACAAAGGAATCTCTTTAGAAAAGAGGAGAGAGAAAAATAGTGTGTTTTTTTCCCCAAACACTGCTGCAGTGAGTCACAGTCTGCCAGTCTGTCACATCCTGAGAGCATTCAGCGTCACTGCTGCTCTGGAGGAGGGAGACAGAACACAGAGAGAGAGAGGGAGGGAGGAGAGGAAGAGAGGGGGACAAGAGGAGGGGAGAGGAGAGACAGGAGTGTAGAAGAGGGGAGAGAGCAGGAGGAAGAGGGAGGGAGGAGGGGGAGACTGAGAGTAGAGGAGGGGGGGGTGAGAGAAGGAGGGTGTAGAGAGAGGAGAGAAGTGGAGAGGAGAGGAAGGGGAGAGCAAGAGGAGAGGAGTGGAGAGGAGAGAAGGGACAGTAAGAGGAGATGAGAGAGAGAGAGAGAGAGAGAGAGAGAGAGAGGAGAGGAGAGAAAGGGTAGAGCAGGAGGACATGAGGGAGGGAAGTGGAGAGGAGACAAGGGGGAGAGCAAGAGAAGTGGAGAGCAGTGGAGGGGAGAGAGAGCGAGAGGATACGAGAGAGAGAGGAGTCGAGAGGAGAGAAGTGGGAGCGCAAGAGGAGATGAGAGAGGGGAGTGGAGAGGAGACAAGGAGGAGAGCAAGAGAAATGGAGAGCAGTGGAGAAAACAGAGAGCGAGAGGATACGAGAGAGAGAGGAGTGGAGAGGAGAGAAGGGGGAGAGAAAGAGGAGACAAGAGAGAAAGAGTAGAGAAGGGAGAGCCAGAGGAGAGGAGTGGTAGGAGGGGGAGAAATGAGGAGGGAGTGAAATAAAGATGAGGGGAGAGACAGAAGAAGGGGGGAGAGAGAGAAAGAAGTAGAGGGAGATGAGAGGATAGGGTGTGGGGATAAAGAGAGAAGAGAAAAAAGAGAGAGGAGAGATGGACAAAGAGAGATGAGAAGAGAAAGAGGGAAGGGGAGAGAGAGTGAGGAGAGTGAGAAGGAGAGGGGGAAGAGACGGGAGAGAAGTAGAGGGAGATGAGAGGGAGGGAGAGTGTAAGGGGAGAGAGAAAGAGTGAGGAGGCAGAGGTTGAAAGGAGAAGAGGGAAGCAAAGTGGAGAGAGATGTAGAGGAGAAGAGTGAGAGAGGGGTGAGGGGGAGAGACATAGAGAGACAAAAGGGGCAAAGGAGACGTAAAATTTAGACTGTGGTCAAATCAAGTGAATGAGCTCTCATTGTGTTGCACTGCTGTTAGTCACATGACACTGTCCTCCATTCAAACACTGTCAAACATCTGATCAGCCACATGCACCTGCAGAGAGAGACCTTTTCATCACTGTGGAGTTTAAGGTTTCAAAACGAAATGAGCAAAGAACCAATCACACAACTCAATCAATGAGGCAGAACTAACACAGTAATGCAATTTCAAACAGAAACCATTATAGATAAGCAGCAGTTACAATAATTCACTGGAACGAGCCCAGCGGAAGGTGGAGTGAATGGGATCCTAGGCAGAAGTCATGAAATAAGTCTAATTTACAAGTGCATATAAGGTATATTGAAAAAAATATCTATGTATTTTGGGGAGATTATTCTGATGACAAAAATGAAATACAAAAAACTGTACTTTCTTTGTGGTTTTACAATAGTTCTGACATAGCTCCAGACCAAGAACAAAACTATTCAGGAAAAGTCAAGTTTTGTCCTATTTATGTGATTTTTTAGTATAGATACTTCAAATAATCTGTTTTGAGTTTTCATAGAGTATTGTTAATTGCTATGGCAACGGTCCTAATTTTTTATCACTCTGAAACCCAAGTACAAGTAATCTACATTTAATATCTCTGTCAAAAATACATGCATTCAAGTTAAAAAATACTAGTTTCCAGCAGAGAATAAACAACGTATAGACAACATGCTCCAGTGGTGAATGTGAAGTCCAAGGGCATTCCAGTGTACAAGGCCATAGGAGTCAGAACAGGCCCAAAGCCACTAGTGCACCAGACTGACACTAAAGTACTATATACAGGCTTACGATGATGCATACTGCAGAGGGTGAAGGGGGAATATGATAAAACAAGTGTTCAAGTTTGATGATGTCAAAATCTCAGATGGAGGCAGGGGAGAAAAATCTAAGAATACCTGAAAATGTAGAACAAATTATATTTTGCAAGAGTTTCATTTGATTTGCATGCTATATCCTGACAGAAAATCCAAACTCATTTAGTCAGTTTAAATATAACTTCTTTCTATTTCTCAGCCCTAGTTCAACTCAAACTGTGTTAATAATTTAGAGACATGTTTGCCAATGGATTATGTTAAAATGGTGAGAACAATTCCTCCTATAAACAAAAGCATTAAGTTAGCAATGCACTCGCGTCATTGAACTACAGACCTGAACAGAGACTGGGACCTAATGACTGCATTCAAACTTTAGCCTCTAATTATATCGACTGCAAGTGCTTTCAGACAATAAAATCAGGAAACAGGAAAAGCAGGGCACCTGGAATGAACTAAGCAGCATAAATACTACCTTGTCGTTTAGTGTCGCTTTTTGCTAAGTGGAAAAGTAAAAGAGAGCCAAGACATAGATTATTTTAATTAATATTTCATACATTTTTAATTGCCCCCCAAAAATGGTAAACCTCCATCTACTCACAGGGGCTCTTAATGCCAATATCTTCATAAAATTTGAACAACTTTTTATACATTTCCCCATGAATTAGGGCTGTGCGATATGACAATTTAATCATAATGGATTTCCCATATCGATCGATCTCAATTTTTGATTAGATTTCATTTTAAATTTCATTTTCATTTAAAAAAAATACTGAACTGATTGGCTATGGGCCTCCACATTAAAAAGACACAAGCTGATCACTGACGATTAGAAATGACTGAATCTTGATTAAAATTTGATTAATTACACAGCCCTACAAGTGATAACCTAAACAAATAACATTGTACATTGGAGAAGACAAGTTTCAAAATAAATATGTAAAATACAAACTGTTTTTCATACTTGGTGCATCTCTGGCCTATACCATCGGGTCATATTTGGACAGTATGCAGAACTTCCTGTAGGGCTGAACAATTTTGGTAAAATATCTAATCTAATCTAATTTTCCTGACAAGCATTGTAAATGAGATTAGATTTGTGATCTGTGTTTTAATAATAGGATTCTTTTCAAAGATAACATTTTGAACACATCCAGAAGAATTTACAAAAAGAATGAAATTGAAACATAATAGGAAAACAAGAGGAATGTGGAGGAAACTATGATACTTCAAACACGGCAGGCTTTGCAATTTGCATCCATTCAATGTTGATTTCATTTTGGTCGCAATTAATCTCGCCTGTCACCTCTCATTATCTTTACATTATGAGTCATTAGGCCAAACCAAAGCATACCAAAAGGAAACCACTGCACACACTGTAGATAAGAACAGACATGGCTCTGGGTTTCAGGTCTGAGTCAGGACTAAAGACTGAGACTGAGACATCATTGAGTAATGCACTCCTCCAGATAGATGAAGAAAGATGATACTGCACAAACTACTGTAAAACTTATTGAGATATATTATCCCAACAAGGAACTAATTGTGAGCCAAGTGGTCGTATGGACAGGGCTTTGACAGCGCAGTGCACCTTTCAAAATTGCTACTACAGATAAATCAAATAAAAAATTACAAGGCTACAAATCTGTCTCCTTCTGTATGTTCCCATTTTCTAACATCTTTTGGGACAATTCCAACACAAAAATTCTCCCTTTAGTTTTAACATGTACCACACGTAGGACTGGATTCAAAATATTGATACGGCAATATATTGTGATGGACTTCTTGGCAATACGTGGATTGATGCAGAGACGCGTATCATTGTGACACTTTTAAACAACATAAATACATCATAAATTGATGAGTTATACAAGTACCTGCTGACTACTGCATTAAGTCCGAATCTGCTGGGCTGAGAAGGTGACTTACTCATAGGACAAATGTATTCTGATATTAAGGGCATTGTGAACATGAAATTCCAATAAGTTTTGTTAATCCGCATAATCAAAACATTGATTTAGTAAACTTTTAATTCCAGTTTTAAGGGATATCCATTAGGATCAAGGTATCAAGGTCCGAGTACTGGGATATGTATTGTATTGTGGACCCTGTATCAGGATATGTATTGTATTGTGAGGTACTTGGTAAAACACAGCCCTACCACAGAGACACAGGCAGGTGGTGTGTACGTCCCTGTGCAGATTAAACAGCAGGGGCCCAGAGCCCCCCATAGAGGCACAAGGTCAACGCAGCGGACCACTCACAAGGACACATACTGCCCTCCACTGACTACACTACTAATAATACACATCACTACTATAGAAAACATAGACCAGCTAGAAGTTTTTTTCTGTTTTATGGGATAATTTGCATATTTATTTTACATTTTTGTTCATTGTTATGAACAAAATATAATACCCCGGTTATTGATCAGGATACTGATCGATAACCGGGGTATTCATTTTTGTCCATATCACCCATCCTTAACTGAATCATTGTGGATTTTGTAAAAAGTCCTATCCCCACTGAAAACCATGCAATCTTTCATTCATTTTTAACTATCTAGTGTGTCCTTGTCAAAAGCCTGCATTACTCAATGGGTGGGATGAGGCAAGACTTTGTGCTTGGGTGCTTCTGGGACTTTCTCTCTCTGAATAAAAGTGCATTTAGAGCCAGAGAGATACACTTCCTGTATTTTAAACAAAGCATAGTCCCAGAGCAGTGAAGCGGCTGCAGGACTGAGGCAAGCACTGGCAAAAGAAGAAGAGAAGCTCTGCCGCGCCGCTGTAATCTCTGTTTCCTGTCAAATACGACATGAGAGAACAACATGGCCGACACAAATCCAGCAGGAAAGCTCAAGGACGATTTGGGAAAATATGTAGATGTATTCGGCTACAGAACTTTAGAATTTTGTACTGGTATTATAAACAAGGTATACTTTAAGTACTATTCATAAAAATAACGATACCCCGCTCTGCTGTCCATTAGATGATGCTTTTAAATAATATTTTATCTCTTGTGATATTGTTATCTGGCTAGCCAAAACTTAACATGTGGGTCTGGAACCATATCCTGTCTCCCCAATTCCAGAGGCCGTGATTGACAGGTGGATTAAGCAATCATAGAGATGAACGGACCATTCCGTATCAAAACAAACATGGTAGGTTAAATGTAAAAAAAAAAAAAAAGGGGGGGAATTGATGCAAAGGACTAAGAAAGAGCATGTGTTTCGTGTGAATCAACAAGCAAAGCACTAAACTGTTATGTATCTCAGGTAAAAGTCAAAGAAGCTATATGTTTTGTCTGAATGTTATGAAAATTTTCGAGGAGATGTCTTCTGCATTTGAGAGATGTGTGACACAAATTAGAAGATGTGGTTGGACTGTCCCAAGTTAGGGCAGAGAGGTTTGAGGCCCTTATTCCAGACCCTTCTGGATTCAAACAGAATATAGAAGGGACTGACTGGTCAGAAAAGTTATATGGACCATCTATTGTTTGGGGTTTTCAATACTAATCACAATTGAAATGAGGAAATAGGAAATAATGTTATTTAAATAAAAGCACTGTTTACAATTTTTTAACTAATAATTTCCTCTAACTAATAATTATCCTGTCTGGAGTATAAAATCACTAACTATTCTGAACTCTACAAACATGATCAGAAATGGATTTGACTCAAGTGGTAGATTAACCATTCATATTTGAGTCTCAAACTGTAATGCTTCCGGGAGTGTTCAGAATCCAAAATCCTAACTTAAGCAAACAAAAGCTAATAGCAACATTTTTTTTCTGAAAATCTGAGTGCTGAGAGCCAAACATGGTGGCACAAGGAAGGTGCATTTGACCTGCCTGTTGCCTGTTGCGTGTTAGTTGGGCTGCTGTGCTGATGTGCTGATATATGCTGACTGAGGCTAATGGAGTAGTGCAGAGTAAACATGCAGAGCTCCAGGTCTATCAGCCACAGCAGCAGAACAATGGGGACTTGTATTAACTCTATTTACTTTGGATGTTTTTCTAATGCTGTCAGCTAAATGTAACAGCTACACTCACAAACTTGTGACCTACAATTACACAGTCGCTCGCTTGGGAAATCATAAAAGTAATGATCACCAAGTCTATTTTAAGGTTTTTATTAAGGATCATTATCGAGATCATTATTGAGAAAAATCACAGTTTAGTCAGTCTAGGTACCTTTTTGCAACGCTGTTTGTTTTTATGTGATTATAAAACTACTGGGATAAATAAAGTGGCATTGAAATAAAAAAATACAAATATTAATGTAATTTGTAATATATAGTTTTCTATAGAGCTGTGATGTCTGCAGGTTTCTGAAATATCCATATTGGGCCAATACTGAAAATTTTGCAGATATTTAGCACCAATATTTGTACTGTGTTGTCCCAACATGTGCATGTGTCTAATGCGTTACAAACTAAAGTGTTACAATGAAAATAGAAGAGGGATTAGGCTAAAAACATGGTTGCATGATGTTTACACAATTATGCAACAAGTTATTTTATATTTCGCATAAATGCTTTTTTGTTTCTTTTTTTGCAAAGTGAAAAGTTAATTTGTGAACTTTAGTATAACTTAAAGAGGGGGTAATTCACTTCTGTGGTGTATTTATTGCCAACACATTAAGATCAACATGTTAACTTTTATTGTTCTGAAACCTAGGCTTGAGGGCTTAGTCTTGGACAGGATCATACTGCTAACCATAAGGAGGGTTCGAATAGGACTGGGAAGAGATCACTAGATTACTCAAACATGAATGGACGAGATATAAAACCTCTTCATGAATGTTTTTCATGAGGGAAAAGTGTATATGGTAGAAACCATCAAAAAGTCCATTTGCATAATATCCCCTCTTTAACATAAATTTATGGGCCTTGCTACAGATTTTAAAATCTTAATATCTGTAACGTATTCAGCAACTATGTGATATCAACTAGTAAAAAAACTATAACAGATCACCCCTCCTTTCCCATACACACCCTTAAACAGTAGCCTAGTTCTTATGTCACTTTGCTTCTCCGGAGGCTATTGCACTAGAGTAGAACAGATGCATTGACAGACAGGGAAGGCTACAGGCTGACACCAGGGCCCTGATACTAAAGCTATGATGATGTCTGTAGCATGAAGATGTCACAATCAGCTGGAACACAAAACAGAGATACCACACAATAGATAGCAAATAAAGGCACGTCACGGACCATCGTGGATTAATGATAAAGAATTAGCAAATTGTACATTGTAAGCTAATATATTATTTAGAGACATCATTGTGTTTTTGATTTGTGTTGAATAGGTTATTTAAAATGGCATAACGCAGTACAGGTTGGAGCTGCTCAACTTGAATAATGCAAAAATGATGGTAAAAATAGGTCTTGCAGCATGATATAATTATAGCGTAAGGATTCATAACAGAAAAGGAAACCAATTGAATGAATGAGTCTCCATCAAACATTCAATAACAAACCTCGTCATTCAGACCAGAACCATTACAATATCTTATCAATGCTCGATCAGCTAAAGCAAAACATTCAATAGGCAAGCATTAAGAGAATAGAGATAGAGAGTACAGCCTTAAGAATGTTGCCTTGATAATTATAGCTTTTGTCAAATTGTGTTTCATCGTCTAGGGCTGTGTGATTATTTAAAAAAAAAATATAATCATGATTTTTGAAAACAATTCAAATTAAATGAAAGTAGGTCACGTATCTCTCAGGAAACGATTGTTGTAGAAGTACACTACATGTAAAAAGGTACAATCCATGAGCAACTCCAAGAAATGAGGAATAGTCACAATTGTAATTGAAATTTGATTAACTGCACAGCTCTAATGTCATCCCATCACTCTTGACCTGAGTTGTGGTGTACAGTTCGTGTTAATTCACTCTACCACAGTATAACAAGCAATCAATTTCCTCTCACCAATGCTAGCTTTACTCATTTTAATCCAAACAATAACATAACAATAAGTGCAATTACCATTTCCCTCTTTAGCATAGCTGGCATTCTTTAGCAGTGAGCTCATGAATATTTTAGATGTTTGGTTTTGCAGGATGCCATCCCACGATCGCATAGAGCACAGGTGTGTCAGAGGCAACAGGTCCGGCCATGGAGACTCGCACTTCATGTTTTTCAAGTCAATCGCCAACCACTGACTCCAGCCCCAAGTGACAGCGCCAGGCGTTTATGTTAAGACCAAAAGCAAAAGTTATTCATGGCTTAAAGGGACATTATAGGGTTGAATAAAATAGGAGAATTGATTGCCTGTCAACTATGTATCTAGGCTTCAACTAAAAGAGGCCAAGGGGGCAAAAGAAGCATTTCTATAACTACTCTACACACATATTTTCACTTCATTAACTTACCTACCATAGCAGCTACTATACTGCTACTTTATATGCGTTTTCACTCAAGTACAATAAGGTTTGGTTGTAAGTTATTCATTAAGAACTTGAAATTGTTTTCTGCAATGGGAAAAGTTTGAAATGAATAGACCTAAAATTTGTTCAGTATTTGACAGGCAGTACATACTCCCTCATCAAAATCCTATTATTAACCAAGTTATTCATAATTGCTGGATCATTTATTTTAGCTCTACATCACAATGAAAGAATACCCGACTCAATGATTATAATAACAAGGTTTGGAAATGTATAAACTAAAGTAATAAAGTAGTAATTAAGTATGACTTATATACTGTGTCCACATATGAGAACAAGAACTGCTAACAACTCTTTAGCTTTGACAGAAACTAAACCAAGTCTCAAGTCAGTAGTAACTAAGCTTTTAGCACAACATGAATCTAAACAGTAGGCTTAATTTACAGTATTAGACAGCTCCCAGGCTTGTCTGACATTTCTGAAATAGCCCACAAATCCAGGAAACAAGCAGTGTCAACAGTCTGGTCAGTTTCACCTGTGGTCGCCTTGACAAGTTTATCCAAACCTAAACACCCAGCGTTAGCAAATGTTAGCGGGGTTAGCTTATGTTAGCCTACCGCCTAGCCAGACTCAGAAGGGTTAAAAAGCTTACAAATGCCTTATTTTTGTGGTTGTGAAGAGGCCGGTAGAAGAGACGACTACTCACCCTTTATAGTAAGCTTTTACCCGGACTTGATGTGAATTTTCGCCGGGGTGGGACATGGTGCTGTCCCGCAACGTCGGCATCATAAGCTCCGCCGCGGTCACTCCGATGTTACCCCTCTCTCTTCTTCCTTCTTTGGCTTTCAAGTTACGTACCACGCCCAAAACTCTCTCTTTTACCGATCAGTGTCACCCGTGGGAAGTATCGAGGTCATTGATGTCCAAAACTGTTTAAATTTAAAGTCCAAAGTAAGGCAAAAATGACAAATAAAGTAGTGAAAAACTTAAGAGGTCTGTCTAGCAACTCCCTACTGCAAAGGCCTGATGACGGACTAGTCCATTGTGGGAATGTGGGGGTGTCACGGTTTAGCATCACGTAAATAAATCACTTAATTATTTTTATTTTGCGAACCAACCGAACACTCATTTTACTAAATAGAATTGCTAAATTATTCCGCATATAGTCTGTGAAATATTGATGTCGTAATGTTTAGAAACTATTTTCAAAATTCAGTGAGCATTCCGATTGTACCAACTTGAGCTTTTCTTGTCGGTTATGTGCAGCATTCAAAGACCACACTGTACAGCCCCTCCAAGTCATCACATTCAAGTGCACTGATTTGTAAACAAATATAATACTACTAAAATAAAATATCTAAATACTAATTGAATTATTATCAAAGTGACATGACATACATTCATCATATTTGTTAATATTTGATTAATTAACATTTATAAACATAGGCTTAGTAAACTAGCCTAATTAATCTCTTTAAATTTGCGATATCTAACTTTTCTTACCTCTGCTTGTCTCCAATGAGATGTTGTTGCTCTGCCTGGAATGTTACACAGTATGGCATAAAATCTATTTCATGTCATCAGGCAAGTTATAGGCCAGATCTGTGCATAGAGGGCAGTAAGAGCATGATTTTTAATGTATTTTTTAACACTATAAACACTAAAAATTGAATAAATATAAGAGATTTCCATAGCGGTGATGGTGGCAGGATTGTTAATGCATTCTTCTTCTCCTTTTCAGACACTTGCTGTGCTGTGGACCCACGCTGACAGCTTTTGGATGAGTGAGTCCAACAGCAGTGACGCCTGACGGAGGAGATGAGAGGGACATCAAACAGGGAGGACCATCACAAACCAACAGCGACCACCTGGGCAGAAAAAGAGGGCAAGAGGAGCATCCAGGGGACCTCCACAGACCACTGGAGCAGGAGGAGAGGGCAAGAGGGACATCCAGGGACCACCACAGACCACTGGAGCAGGAGGAGAGGGCAAGAGGGACATCCAGGGACCACCACAGAACACTGGGACCGGAGGAGGGGGCAAGAGGGGTATCCAGGGAAAACAGCAGACCACCAGTGCAGGAGTAGAGGGCAAGAGGGGCATGCAGGGACCACTACAGACCACCGGGGGCAGGAGGAGGGGACAACAGAGCCATCCAAGTACTGCCACAGACCATCACGGGAAAGATGGTATGAATAAGCCTAAGCTACCCTGCTCTGACACGCACCAACAAGCTCTGCATTCTCTGATGTCATCTGAAAATGTCTACATAAAAGGCTTACCATTTTGTCATGTTTATTATTAAGTCTTTATGAGTTTAATTCAGAAAGCAATAACCTGTTTATAGGAGGCACTGACCCAACACAAATGGATAAATCTATTATTTAACAACTGTTACTATGGAACATAAAGACCACCACTATATTTAAATCAAGTTCACCTTTTTTTTCCCTGCGGTCTCTTGTATCTTTATTTAGGACACAGTGAGTTGCATTATATTTGTTACAGGCTAATAAAACAATACTTTAACAATACGGCTTTTCTAACCAAAAGATGCAAATAATGGTTTAATTTAATTTAAAGGTACAGTAACTTTTTCTGGTGGAGGGTCCGCCACCTGCCTGTCTCCATGGAGTTGTGTTTGCTTTGCTTTGAATGTTCCACAGTATGTAATCAAATTGATCTATCTTCATGGAGACAAGCAGGTGACGCTAACCAGGCCAAGTTACAAGTCTGTGGAAAGGAGATTCTGCTCACAGAGAGAATGTATGCTTTTCAAGGTATTTCTGCAGCAATGAAAACAGCTATTTAATAAATGCAATATTGCAAGTTTAATGCCATATGATGCAACATTTCAGGCAAAGCAATAACATTTCCATTTCCACTCGAAAAGTTACATAGTGTACCATTATTTTATTGCTGGTAATGCCAAGAGCTTGATTATACAGAATTAACTGTTAACAAACTATTAACAGTTAAAGAACTAGTTGCCTATAGCCTATGTATTAGCAGGTGTTTACAGGAAGCACCATGAGCAATAAGTCTCCAAATGTGGCCTGAATCCAGCTCACTGAAAACTAAAATATATCATGTAAATCAGTTAATATTTATTTTACACCACATTACTCCATAATCCAATATTAACCAAGAGACAGCCCACCTCAGGCCCGTCTCCATGGAAACGTCCACCTGTCCCAGAGCAGCACATGCAGCAGGACGCCCTCTGCATCATTTGCTCTGACACAGAGAGGGGGCAGGTGATAGACTGCACCAAGAGCAGGTGATAGACTGCACCAGGATGTTCTGTCTCACTGCAGTGTCTGACATTAAACCAAGTCCATTTAGTAAAATACACGGCAACAGCATAACAAAATTAAAGCCGCAAGCGGCATCGAACGGCCCTCGCGGGCCGAGCTTCGTGCCGCCGACCCGGCACTCCCTGATGGTGGCGCTAACGCGCCACTTGCCTGTGTTTTGTTGCACCTTTAGGCTGTACTTGTCACCAAACAAAGTCAAAAGACATTGGAAGCACTGATGCACAAAATGCAATAACATGGGTTTTTGAGGCATCGCCACGGCAACATCGTGCAAAATACAAAGTTGGCCCATTGGGCTTTTTTGATGGGAACGACCTGAAGAGTATCTGTGCAAATTTTCATGTTCTTCAAAGAAGCTACTAAGT
>JACM01037184.1:0-15281 GCA_000787095.1 Periophthalmodon schlosseri | reverse complement strand
ACAGGCCTGTAGGGGGCGCAGAGGAGCCTATGAGCCTTTACTATGCAAACAGTCACATTTTTATATGGCACTTTTCACCTTTAAGGCTCAAAGCGCTTTGCATCAAGGAACAACTCTCCATTCACACACATTCACACACCAGTGTACACAGACACCGGGGGGAGGTGGGGTTACATGTCCTGCCCAAGGAGACAACAACAGCATTCATCTGTGGGAGTTGGAATCGAAGTGCCAACCTTCAGATCAGTGGAGAAACACTCAACCAACTGAGCGACAGTAGCGCAGTTGTCTTGTCTTCTCATGTTTATGTCCATATATATGTGCTCATTCTATCTGTATGTTTGTGTGTTATGAACATATTTAAAGTGTATTTTCCTATATTTACCTATTGTTGCAGCGGTGGAGTTCCAGAGGCCCTCTGTAGCGCCCTCTGTCTTCTGTGCTGTGGGACTGACTCTGGGGCTGGTGGGCGTGGCCGCCGGGACCTTCTTCCTGGTCAAAGGGAGACAGTGCTGCTGAATGGAATGTGCAATATTTTGTATTGTGCAATAATGGGAACTGTGCAATAAAGTAATGTGCACAATATTTTGTATTGTGCAATAATGGGAACTGTGCAATAAATGTAATGTGCAATTATGGGAACTGTGCAGTGAGTGGAATGTCCAATATTTTGGATGGTGCAATAATGGGAACTGTGTAATGAGTTGAATGTGCAATGATTGGAATGTGAAACTATGGGAACTGTGCAATGAGTGTAGTGTACATTTTTTTTATTTTGACCCTTTTGTGACCCCAGCCCTTGGGACAACGGATAGAAATGAGCCTTTGGCTATAATCTGGTGTGTTTATGCTCATGCTGAATCATGTCTGTTCATTAACACACAATGTCCCATCCAAATAAATGAATAAATAAATAAATAAATTGGACAGCTGCTGTACTGTCATCATTCTTCTTATTTTTGTGCTTTGTTCAGTCAGATTTGAATGAAAATTAGGTTTAATATTGACACTTTATTTATTTATTTATTTATGTTTATTTATACAGGGGAACCCAATGAAAGCATAAATCATACTGTACTTTTATAAAGTCATACTGTACTTTTATAAAGTCATACTGTACTTTTATAAAGTCATACTGTACTTTTATAAAGTCATACTGTACTTTCTCTGTATCAGTGTTGGTTCTACTTTGTGCTTATCGTTTCCTTACCATTGCTGTTTTCTTGTTCTTACCATTGTTGGTGTGTTTTTCTTTCTGTTGCAATTTAGAAATGCCTCATGTTACTTATAGTAACACTGTACATCTAAATGATTGTCAGTGACCTTTTGCTGCATTTATCTGTCATGAATTGAATGAATCTTCGTGTATGTATGTATGTGTATGTATGTGTATGTATGTATATGTGTTTGTATACGTATGTATGTATATATATGTGTACGTGTATGTATGTATGTGTATATATATGTATATGTGTTAATATGTATATACATGTATATATATATGTGTATAATATGTGTATATGTGATATATATTTATATTCTTTTTCAATCGAATAGGAAGCCCAAACAAAGCGTTTAAGTTATGTCCTAATGGAAGATAGGGGTGGGATTTAATAAGTTTTCTTCTTCCCACTCCTTTTCGAGCTTAAATAAGGAGAAAAAAAAAAAAAAAAAATTGTGAAATGTGCATTAAGTGTCCTTGATACATGTGCTCGGAATAAATAAATAAAAATAAATAATAATAAAAGCACTTGGGCTCGCTTTTTCATGGGCCCTGTTTAAAATACAATACAAGCAGAAAAACAAACAAAACAAACAAGTCCATATAAAATATTAAAAACAGGAGCAGGTGTGTGTTTAAAAGTTTGTTACCAGATTATTACATTGCGACTGTGTGAGTGAATCCAACGATTTCAAAGCAGAGGCTGAAGTCAGCACATACACCACATCCCGATAATCCAGTACAGAAGTCTGCATGTACACCACATCTCCATAATCCAGTACAGAAGTCTGCATGTACACCACATCTCCATAATCTAGTACAGAAGTCTGCACCACATCCCCATAATCCACTACAGAAATCTGCACATACACTGCATCCCCATAATCCAGTACAGAAGTGTACACCACATCCTCATAATCCAGTGCAGAGCGGAAGGCTGCTTGCACCATTTCTTTTCTGTAATTTATTGGAATACAATATTTGTTTCTGTAATAAAATGATAATGTAGATTTTAAACTTACATAATTCTGAGATATGTTTTTAAAGGATAAGTTTTCATCAAGCCAAAATCCAAGATATTTACAGGTGTTGTAGCTTGTACGTTACTTAAATGTTTTTTTTAGAAAAAAAAATCATATACTTAGTTTTATTTGCATTCAAAGACAGTTGAGACAGTGAAGTTATGATTTAGGAGGGAATTTTGGATTTCATTAAAATCTTGTTGCAGTTTAAAAGAGCCTGATCAGCAGAGAGAGCACTTGCATACAAAACAGCAGCATCTGCATATAAATGTATGTGGCTTTCTTTTAAATTGTAACCAATGGAATTAATAAAAATAGTAAAAAGTAGGGGGCCCAAAGTTGAGCCTTGAGGCACTCCTTTACTTAAAGTTAGGAAATCTGATTTAAAACCATCGGCTTCTACTGCCTGGGTTCTGTATGGACGATAATTTTGGAACCAATCACATGTAGCTTTGTCAAATCCAATCTTCTTCAGATGCTTCCAGAGGACTCCATGATCCACTGAATCAAAAGATTTAGGTAAGCCAATACACAGAGCTACACAATCTTGTTTGTATCAAGAAATGTCATTTAAAACTTTTGTGGTTGCAGTGACAGGACTCTGCCCTTTTCTGAAACCCGACTGAAAAGATTCAAAATGGAGCATTTATTTAAATAAACTGTAACTTGATTTGCAACTAACTTTTCTAAAACTTTTACAAGTTAAGGTCATTTAGATATTGGCCGGAAATGATTTGCATTTTTAGTTGTCTCACCCTTATGTAATGGCAAAACATGTGCTGTTTTCCATAATTCTGGTATGACTGCCATTTGAATTTATAAATTAAAAATATGTAAAAGAGATTGAGTTAAATATGGGGCAGATGGTAATAGAAGTTTTGGATCAAGGTCATCAGCTCCTGTGGACTTGTTTGGGTCTATGGAGCGGAGACCATTTAAGACCTCCATGTAAGTGAAAGGTCTTAAAGAGAAAATGTGACTGTTATCTGTCCGAGGTTCAGACTCAACATAATCAAGATCAGATGGACCACCATTATGATCCAAAACTTCGCATGCAGAGATAAAATGGCTATTGAAAGCATCACATACTTCCTCTGTAGAATTTACAACAGCTGAAGCTAATAAAATATAGGTTGGTAATGTATGAATACTAGGTTGTGAGAGGGATCTGACTGTCCTCCAGAAATTTGCCGGATTTCCATGACTTTCTATCAGCGCAGACATGAAGTAAGATGTTTTTGCCTTTCTAACTGCTGACTGCTGCCTTTGTTAAATGTGTAATATTTGAACATCCCCCTGTGAGACTGGACACACATGAACACATTGAGCTCCAAAACAAACATTTCATGAATGGTGCATATTTTCTGTCTGTGATCTCACTATAATGCAGGACATTTAAAACAGCACTGCGTAACTTTTCTGCCTCCTGCTTGTCTCCATGGAGATGATATTACTTTGCCTATTGCATTTAATTATTTTATGTTACTTTAATTTAACCTGAATAAAAAACTTGATAAAAAATCTGTTTGCTAAGAGTGTCCCGGCATCAGCACAAAGGCACAACAATAACACACATATTTATTATACACATATATATATACACACACACACACACACACACACACAGACACATACACTCAAACATATTCGCACACACAAACACTCACACGCACACACACGCTCACACATACACACACGCTCACAGCCTTTTGGTGATGTGTTTACGAGAGCTGCAAAGGAGTGAGAGACGGCACATTTGGTGTCATAGACGTAGAGTCCAGCAGATTCCAGTAGAGGCCAGTAGAGTTCAGTTCATTCACAGTTTGTAGAGCCCAGTTCATTCATAGTTTAATGTTGCCCTATAAACCAGAAGCAGGTTCTTGTTTGTGAAATAAAACTGATACTGATACTCAGAGTTAGACATAAATCTTTTTCTTGTAAAAACAGAGATGTGTGATGTGGGCCGACTAAAGATTATTATTTATAAATATAATTAAGTCTTATAAATATGTGTTGGTTCTTTAAATACTTTCTGTGTAGTTGGATTATCTGTGTGTTTCTGACTGCAGTCTGCCTGGCAACAGGTGACACTGAGTCACATGACCTGAGTTTAATACAGAGTCACATGACGTGTGTTTAACACAGCTGCGGAGAGAGAAGTCAGATTGCGACTCGGTTTGGGTCAGACACTTTGTGTGAGCTAATTTGAGTTAGGTCAAAGGTCATGCTAGGGTCAGACATGAGAAGGTCTCTGTGTGCTCTGCTGCTGCTGCTGGGGCTTCAAGCAGCAGGTGAGGAATTATATAATTTTATTAAAATAACAACATGAAACAAATGAAGACAAGCAAGGGTGCAAGGGTGGTATTACAGGGTGTGAGGGTGGGATTACAGCTGTTAGAGGGTGCGAGGGTGGGATTACAGGGTGTGAGGGTG
This sequence comes from Periophthalmodon schlosseri, assembly GCA_000787095.1. NCBI lineage: Eukaryota > Metazoa > Chordata > Actinopteri > Gobiiformes > Gobiidae > Periophthalmodon > Periophthalmodon schlosseri. The sequence continues at coordinate 10,604 of JACM01037184.1, read as the reverse complement.
GGATTACAGCTGTTAGAGGGTGCGAGGATGGGATTACAGGGTGTGAGGGTGGGATTACAGAGTGCGAGGGTGGGATTACAGCTGTTAGTGGGTGTGAGGGTGGGATTACAGGGTTCAAGGGTGGGATTACAGCTGTTAGAAAGTGTGAGGGTGGTATTACAGGGTGCAAGGGTGGGATTACAGCTATTAGAGGGTGTGAGGGTGGGATTACAGCTGTTAGAGGGTGCGAGGGTGGGATTACAGGGTGTGAGGGTGGGAATACGGGGTGTGAGAGTGAGATTACAGGGTGCAAGGGTGGGATTTCAGGGTGCGAGGGTGAGATTACAGGGTACGAGGGAGGATTACACAGACTGCACAGTCAGTCAGAGTGAAAACTGACCATCAATTATAAAGTACTTTAATATAGTATTTCAGTATTTGTCTTGTGTTCTGTCACATTAGGCTCTTGTGTAGTAAGTATAGATTATTTAAAGTGATGTGGTCAGTTTGATGACCCCACACACAAGGGTAATTTATTATTTTATTTAAGGTCATGTAGCTCACTCACACTCCTCTCTTTTCAGATGAATATCTACATGTTACGACAACCACCTGTGAGTTCAACTCCACTGAGCCTGAGGACATACAGCTCATTGTCTCTTATTTCTACAACAAACTGGAGTACATCAGGTTTGACAGTCGAGTGGGGAGGTATGTGGGCTACACGGAGAATGGGGAGAAGAATGCTGAGGCATGGAACAAAGATCCTGCAGAGCTCGAGAGGGCGAGACATGAGAAGGACAGAGTCTGTGTTCACAGCGTCAAGGTCGATGTCGACGCCATCCTCTCCAAATCAGGTGACCCAGGTCACATGACCCTCTGTTACCTAAGATCACATGACCCTCTGTTACCTGAGGTCACATGACCCTCTGTTACCTGAGGTCACATGACCCTCTGTTACCTAAGATCACATGACCCTCCGTTCCCTCAGGTCACATGACCCTCTGTTACCTGAGGTCACATGACCCTCTGTTACTTGATCACATGACCCTCTGTTACCTAAGGTCACATGACCCTCTGTTACCTGAGGTCACATAACCCGCCATTACCTGTCACATGACTGCAGTTGTGAGCGTGTGGTGTCTCCCTGTGGACATCAACTGAAAACACAGGACTGTTGCCAAAAGGGTTTTAATCAATAACAAATTATATAAGTTAAAAAAAGTCCAGAAGTCTCTGTTCCAGTGGCTTTATGAGCTGAAGCCTGAGAAAAGACAAACCTTTATTTTTCGCACAATGAGAAATTACAGTTAACATGTTTTATCTTGATCTAATTTTAAAAATGATTTTCAAAATAAAACCTTACACTAATCACTTCAAAATAAAACCCCGATACTAGTCACTTCAAAATAAAACCCAGACACTAATCACTTCAAAATAAAATCCCGAAACTAACCACTTCAAAATAACCCGGGCCCTCTGTTGACCCGGTCTCTGTTGACCCAGTCTCTTGACCCGGTCTCCATTGACCCGGTCTCCTGTTGACCAGGGCCCGCTTTTGACACGGTCTCTGTTGACCTGGTCTCCTGTTGACCCGGGCCCTCTGTTGACCTTTCTCTGTTGACCCGAGCCCTCTGTTGACCTGGTCTCTGTTGACCTGGTCTCTGTTGACCTGGTCTCTGTTGACCCGGTCTCTGTTGACCCGGTCTCTGTTGCCCTCAGCCTCAGCGACTCTTTGATAAAACACAGTGTATAACTGTGTATTTCCTTCCTGTGTTCCAGTGGAGCCGTATGCGGTGCTGAGCTCAGCGCCCTCTTCTGGCAATGACAGGGTTCTGGTCTGCAGCATCTACGGCTTTTTCCCCAAAGACATCACTGTGTCCTGGACTAACCACCAGCAACCCCTGACCACTGGAGTGACCAGTACTGACCTAATGCCCGATGCAGACTGGCACTACCAACTGCACTCACAGCTGGAGTACTCCCCCAGGTACTACCAGGACTAGACGAGGACCAGGACTATAACAGGACCAAACCAAGACCAGGATTATAACAGGACCAGATCAGGACCAGAACCAGACTGGGGCCATAACAGGACCAGGACTATAACAGGACCAGACCAGGACCAAATCAGGATTGTAACAGAACCAGACCAGGACCAGGCCATGACCAGGCCACGACCAGATCAGGACAAAACCAGGACAAAACCAGGACCAGACCAGGATCAGGTCTATACCAGGACCAAGACTATAACAGGACCAGACCAGGACTAGAACCAGACCAGGACCATAACATGCCCAGACCAGGGCCAGGACCAGGACTAGACCAGGACTAGACCAGGACCAGGAACAGGACTAAACCAGGACTAAACCAGGACTAGACCAGGACTATAACAGGACTAGACCAGGACTAAACCAGGACTAGACCAGGACTATAACTAGTCCTAAACCAGGACTATAACTGGTCTTTCTAAAGCTCTGTCTTTGACAGGTCTGGAGACCAGATTTCCTGTGTAATTGAACACATCAGTCTCAAAGAGCCCATGGTCCTGGACTGGGGTAAGCCCTGTGTGTCAGTTGCCCTCCTGTCTCTCTATATTTCATGTATAGTACAGTATACTGTGTATGGTTGTAGTAAGCTGTACTGTCCCACAGAGGGCGCTCTCTCAGATGGGGACAGGAATAAGATTGCCATTGGAGCGTCTGGTCTGGTCCTGGGTCTGGTTCTGTCTTTGGCCGGGTTCATCTTCTACAAACACAAGTCCAGAGGTCAGTGAACATAAAGCACTGAGCACCTTCTCTTTTCCTACACAAAAACCATCAACTAATATTCAAACTTCACTCATCCTTTTGTTATGGCACATTTATGGATGTACAAACAAACAAAAACTGGACGGTTTAATCAATAACATTTTGGAAAATGTTTATTCCTAAACGAAAATGGCCCAAATCTGCCAATCCATCTAAACTCCTCTTAGTTGTTCATCTCAACAAACCACAAAGCTCCATTTTGTTTAGCTCCTTAGAAGGTTATTTACCTTTACCTTACCTATGCGGCAACTCACTTTCTATTATCGATTTTGCATCTGCGGTTATGTTGTATTGTTTGCTTTTGCTTTAACTAAAAACATGTCCAGAGGTCAGCCATCTTGGACCTGTGCAGCCATCTTGGACCTGTGCGGCCATCTTGGACCTGTGCAGCCATCTTGGACCTGTGCGGCCATCTTGGACCTGTGCAGCCATCTTGGATCTGTGCAGCCATCTTGGCTCTAAACCACATCATTCTTCTTCTGTTTCAGGCTGGTTCCTGATTTCGCAGGGTTTGTGACCCTCCTCACAAGGCTCAAGTTTAGTTAAGACTAAACCTGGGAGGAGGTGCTGTGTCCTTTAATGGACTGAACAGATTATTCAGAAAAATCAAATGTAAACATGACGATTATTGATCTGTTAAGGTCTCCGTTTGTGGGTGTTTTTTTTCTGATGGCGGCTTTAATAAAAAATAAATGTGATTATAGTTTGTCCTGAGATAATTTCTGTTATAGAGAAGCAGACACAGGTGACAGACTGAGAGTGAGAGAGTGTGAAAGTGTGAGACTGTGAGAGTGTGAGATTGATACTGTGAGAGTGTGAAAGTGTGAGTGTGAAAGTGTGAGTGTGAAAGTGTGCGGGTGTGAGACTGAGTGTGATAGTAAGAGTGTGAAAGTGTGAGACTGTAAAAGTGTGAAAGCGTGAGACTGTGGAAGTGTGAAAGTGTGAGACTGACACTGGAAGTGTGAGACCGTGAGAGTGTAAAAGTGTGAGTCTGAAAAAGTGAGACAGTGAAACTGTGTAAATGTGAGTGTGAAAAAGTGAGACTGTGAAAGTGTGAAAGTGTGAGTGTAAAGGGGAGACTGTGAGACTGTGAAAGTCTTAGATTATGAAAGTGTGAGACTGAGAGTGTGAATGTGAAAATCTGCGAGTGTGAAACTGAGACTGAGAGTGAGAGTGTGAAAGTGTGAGAGTGTGAGACTGAGACTGCGAGAGTGTGAGAGTGTGAAAGTGTGAGGGTGTGAGAAGGTGAAAGTGTGAGACTGCGGGGGGTTGGCAAAATGGTGTCTTGAAAATAAGAGATTAAAGATTACTCAAACATGAATCACTCCAAATACAACTTCAGAGGCTCAATGAGAAGAAACGACTAGAACATGGTTAAAGATCTGAACAGAACAGTTTGAAGAATAGGTCTGATTTAAAAACTCCCTCCTGACACCATTTAACACAAACAAACAAACAAACAATATCCACAGGAGGTCAGTGAACGCAGAAAGATGTTATACCCCATACTCAAAGAGAACTGGAAAAATAACAGGATTAATAGTAAATAACAGTCTTTAGGGACTCCCACTCCAGGCTTTTCTAACCGCACTACATGAACTGAGCATGTGCTGAATAGCTCTGTTCATGTGTTTGTGTTACGTGCTTTTAATCCCACTGTTATCAATGTATCATGTCCACACAAAACTGATAAAAGTGAGCAGCCTAAATCCTATCACCAAATTTCTAACACGGCCCCCACCCTGCCCTTTACCTCTCAAACAGCTTGAGAACTTTAAACTTAAAGATGTTTATAAACGGCAAAGCATGAACTAAAATTAGTAAAATGAAATATACTTAGGGCTTGGGAATAATTCCAAAAGAATAAAAATGATAAATCACCTTATAAAACTGAAGCTGATATGTTTCCTTCAAGAAAAACACTTCTCAAAAGCTGACCCGAACCACTTCAATAATACAATACAACATTTAATAATTGAATAATAAAAATAAATCAAATCATCGACCAGTGACTCAGAGGAAAGATTTATCATTTGTAATGGAATAATTAATAATAAGAGGTTCACATTCGCTAACGTATATGTACCAAACACAGATAGCACCTCTAGAGAATTCAACCAACCTAATAGGCTCAGTGCACAGCAGCATGCTAGCTAGCTCACTATGTCTCAAAGCTAACAATCACTTTTATTAAAACAGAAAACATAAAACAAACAACCTGTTCAATTTCAAATTAATTAAAATGAAGTCTACACAATTATTTTAAATTTAGAATACTTCAGTTTGTGGTGTTGTTTTAATATTTATTATGCCAAAATTAGCATTAGCATTAGCATTGAAACACAAACATGTCTCTTTCTAAACACAGAAGTGTCCTCTGGTAAAATATTCATTTTATTTGTGTAGTGTTTAACATGTTGTCAGTGACATCCACCCACAGCTCCCTGTCCCTCCCTGCAGGTGCACCATGAGGGACACGGTTTACATGTGGACTGGTTGGGCAAACTCTCATGAACCCTCGAGCACCCGATGGAGAGTATGGCCTCACATTTGGCCTGCCGGTACTCATCAGCTGCCTCAGGAGTCCCACAAGCCAACAAGGCTTGATAGGACTCCTTCAGCCTGACGGCATCCTTTACTTCTAGTGTCCACCACCAGGTTCGGGGATTGCCACCACAACAGGCCCCAGAGACCTTGCGACCACAGCTACGAGCAGCCGCATCGACAATGGAAGTGGAGAACATGGCCCACTCAGACTCCATATCCCTAGCTTCCCCCGGGAACTGGGAAAAGCTCTCCACAGACCAGATGTTCCCAACAGACCCTCACAGTATGCTTGGGTCTGCTAGGTCTGTCCGGCTTCCTCCTCCACCAGCAGCTCCAACTCACCACCAGGTGGTGCGCTACAGCTCTGCCCCTCTCTTCACCCCAGTGTCCAATGCAAGCAGGCGGAGGTCAGATGACACGACTCTCTGGAGTGTGCTGACTGCTATCAGCTGGCCCTTTCTGACCAGCAGGAGTGTCAGCACGTCCAGAGAGCGGCCAGTGCGGCTCTGAAGGACCTGCTTCTGGAACTGGGTAATAGTGCTGCAAAAAGAATCAAAAATCAGATATTATGTGATAATAAAACTAGATCATTTGAGCAGGTATCGATACCGAAAATTTTTCTGAATAGCTTTAGAATGATCTTGACTGAGGGATTACACAGAAATAAGGCCATATGGGAATAGAAAAGAAAGTACTACCATTTAATGTGGAAAATCACATTCTATTGTCCAAAGAAAGTGTTTTTTTTTTTTTATCATCGTGGTATCGGGATCAGTATCGAGTATCGAGTGTAGGCCTGTCACTATAATCACTATATCGACTTGTTCAGTATATGAAAGATGGAGCTATATATTTATGGGCTCAATATTTATCATGTGTACTTTTGTCTACATTTTCTTTGGAATAATGTGGAGATTTTTGTTTTGTTGTATAACAAAAAGATTTGATGATAGATAAGATATATAGATAGATATAGATTATATAAGATTTGAATGGTAGAGGGTTGAAGAGGTCAGTTTATGGTTTATTATTGCTTTATGCTGCAATCTGTCTAGTTACAAAATATTTCAATGGGATTATCCAGCTTCATGGGGATTTTGTCAGTGGCATTAAGTAGTTTCAATATTATCGTTTATTGTTATATGTTTCTGTAGAGATATATCAGGCTTCAAAATGTGTGATTGTGACAGGTCTAATCAAGCCTATTCCTTAGTGTTGAAATCCAGTTTGAAATTTTAGTATTGTGAGAACTCTGCAAGGTCATCACTGGGTTCCAGATGAAAGCTGAAGGGCACTATCTGGGAGTAAGATTCTTCTGTCCCCCAGACCCCCGGGGCCCCCCTGCTCTACCCCATAGACCACCTGCAGCCCTCTTACCACAACACACTGATGTATCAGGCCTCCGGGTTCTACCCTGCTCCGGTCCACTTCTACTGGACCAAAGATAGGCTTAACGTGACCGACTCTGCCTCTGTGTCCCAGGCCTATCCTCAGAGTGATGGAACCTTCACACTGTTCTCCAGACTGGAGATAAACCCAGAGGAGGGCCAAGTGTACAGCTGGGCACTGGAGCACCCTGGGCTGCAGGGGGCGCAGAGGAGCAGGCTCTGGAGTGAGTACATTACATTATATATTTACCTTTGATATGTAATACACACACAGGCCTGTAGATGGCGCAGAGGAGCAGGATCTGGAGTGAGTCTGTACCTTATTTATATGTAATACACACATAGGCCTGTAGGGGGGAAGAGGAGCATTATCAGGAGTGAATACATTACCTTATATAGGTAATACACACACAGGCCTGCAGGGGGCAAGAGGAGCAGGATCTGGAGTGAGTACATAACCATGTTAGTGGGCGGAGCAAGATGGCACCTGTGTGTTTTGGCTTTTTTGTGTTTTTATTGTTTCTGACGCTAATCTTTCAAAATGTCTCTGCTGGTCTACAATCACCAAACCAGTGTGGAGTGGATCTGTGGAATCTGCCATGTGTCCCCCGGGCTTCTGTTTGACAAACTGTCCGTCACCAGTCAGGTTCGGCGCCGGTCAGGTTCGACTTGGTGAATGCCAGATCATTGTGAAAGAAGACTTTCATCATCAAGGTTTTTCTTCTGATGACAGAGACTGGGGTGACTGCCGGTGAATCTAGAGCTTTTGTCCAACTATTGCAGGATTACTGTTATGTTAGTGCCGCATGTGTTTCTGGCTGTGGAGGAGGAGTGACCGCTCAGAATGACCATTCACAGTCACCACTCAAAATGACCGTTCAGAACGACCACTCAAAATGACCGCTCAGAACCTCACTGTTTTACCTCCGTTCGGTCTGTGTGTTCCCAGAGCGTGGATCAAAGTGTGAGGCTGGCTTCATGATGAGACTCTCGTGAGTGGGAATACTGTATGAGACTGATAGAGTATTTATTGGTTAAGGAAGCAGAACAGAAGTACTTTACATAAGTAAATACACAAACACACACACACAAGTGTGAAAGGAGCAGCAGACCACACAGGACAGACACGGGAAGAGGCTCTTTCATATAAAACATAGTTTGAGCTTTAAAAGGTTCAATCACTTTCAATCCTATATTTGACATTAGAAAAACAGGACAATAGGCCAATACTGAGCCTTGTCATGTTATGTGGACTTCATCCTTACTTCAAGACCTCAGTCCCAGTGGGGAATCATCAAAGAGCCAAACCAGAGCCAACTGCTCCTTTTCACCAATGCATCTGTTTATCAACAACTGTGGAGTGTGCTGTGGCCATAGACAATAGACAACAGGGAGTACTGGCAGTCACATAATAAACCATGGTTCAAATGAAAGGTTTCAAACAAACTGCTGCCCTCTGCTGGTCATTCAAACCGTTCTGAAGAAAACCAGTGGACAAAATTCTGCAGAGATTTTGTTTATTTAAACCAGGGGTGTCCAAACTACGGCCTGCGGTCCAGTTTTTATTGGCCCGCAGCAAGTTTTGAAAATATAATATAATATGGCCCGCATATTGTTTGCACAAGAAGCTTGAGCTCCTCTGAGCTCCACTTCTCAGTTTCAACACTAGATAGAGCCAAACAGCTTTAGCTTGAATTCTTTTGCACTACTCAGTTTCAACACTAGATGGAGCCAGCCATGGAAACAGGCGCTTCTCTGGCTGTGTCCCAATTCGCCAAATGCATCGTGCGAAGTACCCTTCGCACGATGCATTTGGTGAATTGGGACACAGCCTATATCTCCGCCAAAGAAATAAAAAAAACTGACTGCAAATTAGCAGAAATGGCAGCACCGAAGAAACGCAAAATAGCAAGTGAGTGCAGGAGATTTTAAACACGATAGGAAAATGATTATTTCTTCAAGGAAATAAATGGAAAGTGTGTGTTTGATTTGTAAAGAATTTGTTGCTGTGATGAAAGAGTATAATGTCTGACGGCACTATGAGACCAAACATCAGAGCTACACATCATACACCGGTGATGAACGAACACAGAAAGTCAAGCAAATGGCAGCTAGCTTACAAACCCCAACAACAGTTTTATTTTCGCGCTAACAAAATACAGGAAAACGCTACAACAGCAAGCTATGAAGTTGCTAAACTTATTGCCCAGCATGGTAAACCATTCTCAGATGGTGATTTCATAAAACAGTGCCTCATCAAAGTCACAGAAATAATGTGCCCAGAAAAAGTGCAGGATTTCAACAACATGAGCTTATTCAGAAATACAGTGGTGTGGAGAATCGAAGACTTGTCAGCTAACTTGAAACTTCAGCTGAGAGACAAAGCGTGTGCTTTTGATTTTTACTCGATAGCATGCGATGAGAGCACACCGCTCAGCTGTTAATTTTTTTGTGGGGAGTAGACGATAACGTTTGCTGTACGGAGGAGCTGCTTGACATGATGAGCCTAAAAGGCACAACCACAGGTAGAGATATTTTTGAAGCCGTGTCAGAGGCAATTGAAAAATGGGGCTTAAATGGGACAAGCTCTGCGGCGTAACAACGGACGGAGCTCCAGCCATGAGGGGCGAGCGCAAAGGAAAGGCATCCATGTTGTGTGATAAGGTAAAAAAAGAGCGCCGGTGAAGCTGTTAAAATGCACTGCATAATCCACCAAGAAGCACTTTGTGCCAAGACGGTCCAGCTGAGTCATGTGATGGACACTGTTGTAAAAACTGTCAAAATAATTCGAGCTAGAGGACTATACCACAGAGACACTCACACTCACTTGCTATTTTGCGTTTCTTCGGCGCTGCCATTTCTGCTAATTTCCAGTTAGTTTTTTTTTTGGCGGAGATAGAGAAGCGCCTGTTTCTGTGGCTGTCTCCATCTAGTGTTGAAACTGAGAAGTGGAGCTCAAGCTCAAGCTTCTTGTGCAAACCATATGCGGGCCATATTATATTATATTTTCAAAACTTGCTGCGGGCCAATAAAAACTGGACCATGGGCCGCAGTTAGCCCGCGGGCCATAGTTTGGACATCCCTGATTTAGAGCGATTCATGTCTGAGTAATCCTGTATTGTCCTGCAACTGAGGCTTGAGTGCTCAGATAGTGTCTCTTTTCACCTACCCCCTATCCCCGCCCACTGCTCTGTGTTTACAAATTCCAAAATGTTAGCCTCTGTATTAACCTGTGTGATAGCCTGTGTGTTAGCCTGTGTTTTAGCCTGTGTGATAGCCTGTGTGTTAACCTGTGTTTTAGCCTGTGTGATAGCCTGTGTATTAACCTGTTTATTAGCCTGTCTATTAACCTGTGTGATAGCCTGTGTGTTAGCCTGTGTTTTAGCCTGTGTGATAGCCTGTGTGTTAACCTGTTTATTAGCCTGTCTATTAGCCTGTGTGTTAGCCTGTGTGTTAGCCTGTGTGTTAGCCTGTGTGTTAGCCTGTGTGTTAGCCTGTGTATTAGCCTGTGTGTCAGCCTGTGTATTAGGCTGTGTGTTAACCTGTGTGTTAGCCTGGGTATAGGCCTGTGTATTGGCCTGTATATTGGCCTGTGTATTAGCCTGTGTGTTAGCCTCTGTATTAGCCTGTGTATTAGCCTGTGTGTTAGCCTGTGTGTTAGCCTGTGTGTTAGCCTATGTGCTGTGAGCGAAACAAACAACGAGCCTGACAACAGCAGTTACAGAGAGAGGGGCCACGATTTTTACGTAGACAGTGAATTGGAGTCAGAGTCAGTGGAGCCGAGGCATGCCCATGCTCACTTCCTGTTCATTTGCAGTTCATTTGCATATACAGACCATAGGTGCTGATATCCGACGGCTGCTCTAGTGCAAAATGGAGG
>KN470746.1:0-16049 GCA_000787095.1 Periophthalmodon schlosseri | reverse complement strand
ACGCTATACATCCCGACGCTACTTTTAGAGTTAGAGAAAGCACACGACGTTTAAAAAAATAAATTGCGTGCGACATTTGACATGAGTATGACGTGTTTTGTGAGTGATCGGGGCAGTTGGCACAGATTGGTAGCCACACCTTCCACATTCAGTCCCAGGGCAGCCGTGGAGACGTCATAGAGAAGTGGACTAAAGGGAGTGCGGCGTCGCCCAGTGTTCGGCTCCAGTCAAATGAAGCTCATCGAGGCTAGAGCAGGTTACAGGGGCCAATTTGGAGCCGAGTTCCATATTAGGAATTACGACCGCGAGTATCATAGCAACCAAAGAGCCAATCCGGAGCAAAGCTGTTGAAGGTAACGCCCCTACACCAAAAACGACGAGTCTCACTGCAGCAGTTAATGTAAAAGTGTTTAATTTCATTCACCCATGTTTTGATCATCCTGTATTATTAGTCCGTCTACATCTCCAAAGCTCAAAACGCTCCGTTCCACCTTGTGATGTCATGAAGCGGTAGTTTTCAAGTTAACAGCTACATTTTACCTTTAGTTCAGTAGAAATTGGCAAGTCCAGGGCTGTAATGATACAAATGATTCTAGTGAAGGTGCGTGGAGTTTAAAAACACAGTGGAGCACTTCCTGTATTACCACATGACATCGCAAGGTGGAACAGAGTGTTTTCCGTTTGAGAGGGTTTGCGTGTTAAACGTGTGTGAATGAAACACGCGGAAACAACATTATAACGAATCAGAAAATAGCGCGACGTGGCCACGAGCACTTTACCGAACACGACAACGTAAACCGCCTCCGATCGAGTTTCGTTTTTCCTCGTTTCTTCCATACTTGCTTCCCAATATTCCAGACCCCCGTCCCAGCTCTGGCTCCTCTCCCATCATTACTAATCCCCTTTGTGCAGCCTGGTCTGTGGTATAATCCCTGTTTAATGTAATTGCGCTCTGAACTCTTTGCTTAGTGACAATCAGCCTAATACACAGACAGACAGACTGGCTTTGGGTCCGCTCTTTGTGTTCGCAGTCTCTTTTCGAGGCCAATTTAATCCTGATGCACTCCCAAAGTCTCCAGTGCAATGTAATCTGCTGATGGTACTGAAATATAGTCAGTGAGCGGACATTTAAGACATTCACAAGAAATGTGAAGTGTTTGAATGAGCGTTATACAAGAGACGTGTTGACCAATAATGAACCAAAACTAAATGGTTTGGTTTTAACTCGCGCTACATGATCCTGGGGTTTTTATTTCACTATTTTGATATGAACATTAATAACAGACAAATCATTTCCGCTTTGGACTAGTCCTTTAGAACTACTGTAGGAATGGGGCCGTCCTATTTTAGACTTTACCCAGAGCTGCAGGCCTTTAGTCGTTAAGTCGATTAATCGCTCAGTGGTGTCTGTCTTTGTCATAACCAACTAATCGTTTTATTTAGGTAAGGATTTATTTGGAACAACAGCAGAAAGGAGAAGTTGAGAAGTGAGTGAGTTAGCTGGAATTTATTTTTAAAAAGGCAGATTAAGCTCATTATTCACAAGTTTCAGTTCAATTCAGTTTAAGTTTATGTATATAGAACATTTAAAACGACGTCAGCTGACCAAAGACCTTCACATAAAAGTCAACAAAAACAAATAGAGAAGAGGTTAGGGAGAAGAGGTGGGTTTTCAGTCTAGTCTTAACCTGTGTTAAAGACTGAGAGGATCTGACAGGCAGAGGGCGCTGTTCCATAGTCTGAGCGCTGCCACAGAAAAGGCTCTAGCCGTGCCCCAATTCGACGGTTGCACCGTTCGAAGTACCGTTCGAAGTACCGTTCGAAGTACCGTTCGAAGTACCGTTCGAAGTACCGTTCGAAGTACCGTTCGAAGTACCCGGCCGACGAAGGGTACTCCTCCAGTCGTGCCGAAATGGGACAGGCCTACGGCACAGAGCGTACTTCAACCGCTGTCTGTTCGCTTACATTACGTCGCTTACGTTACGTCGCTTACGTTACGTTGCCTAGCAACCGTGATAGCTGCTGACTAATGACGTAAACGTGTAAAATGGACACTGAAATAATTAGTTTTATTTTTAATTCTTTATTATTTCATAGAAGAAGAGTCAAGGTGTCGTCGTCGCAGCCGTTTTTCTGTTTGAATGAAGTAAGGAATTAATCTTTCCCTTTTAAGATCAATAGGCAAATATAACGTTCTAGGTGATTTTTTTCCCAATTGCAGCTAGTATTACATAACTTTACGGAAATTACAAAACTTCAACCGCTGTCTGTTCGCTTACATTACGTCGCTTACGTTACGTCGCTTGCGTTACGTTGCCTAGCAACCGTGATAGCTGCTGACTCATGACGTAAACGTGTAAACTGGACACTGAAATAATTATAGTTTTATTTTTAATTCTTGACATATGTGCAACCGTCGAACTGAGACACGGCCTCCGTCGCCTCTGGTCTTGAGCAGGAGCTGGTCAGCTGACCTCAGGGCTCTGGGTGGAGCGTAGAGCTGCAGTAACTCCCTCAAATAAAGATGAACCATAGAGCGACACATTTAAACACAATCAATAACATTTTGAATTTAACCTGATATGAAACAGGAGCCGTGTGCAGGTTACACAACGTTTAAACTGTCTTTTATATAAATACATTGTTTCCAGGTAATTTTTCTGCAGTTTTTGCATGAACTCCCCCTACAGGCGTCGCCTTGTGAGTGCGTGAGTTTGGCTCAGATACATAGAGATGCGTAGTAGTTTTGAGAGCTTTTGCCACGCCCCCTTTTTAGTCGACGAATCGATTGCCAGGACATGTCTTTAGTCGACTACAGCGCTCGTTTTAGCCCAGATTTAGACGAGGAATAGTTCTGTAAGCTCCTTCAGAAGGTACACGGAGTCATCTGTTGTTCAAATATTAGCCGGATTTAGAGTTAGTTGAATCCACTTTTTGTCCTCTTTTGAGCTACTCTTTGCTTAGAGCTAATATATTAACACTGTAGTCCTGTTTTTGACTTGGCTTACCCCCAATTTAGACCTAGAAGAGTCCTGTTATGGACCTGGTTTAGATCTGGTTGTACGCTGAAGGTCAAATATGAACTTACTTACGGTTCTCGGTGTGAACATTTTGAGAATCAGTGGACTAGTCCTTCAGAAGTACTGGCCGTGGTGTAACTGTTGTACACCTGTTCTAGCACAAATATAGACCTGGAATAGACCTGTTATAGACCTGGTGGTACTTGGAAAGTCAAAACTGTTCTTAACCGGTTCTTGGTATGAAACGTTTGGGAAACACTGATCTAAACCAAGAAGCGAATTAAAATAAGATTGTCACAGTTATAAAGCTGTTTCTTCCTCTGTTTTACACTCTTTGCATTAGTTAAAGCGGCAACTTTCACACTGCAAAAGGAGAAAGCAGCTATTTAAAATCTGAAGTGAACCAGAATGAACCGCCAATGCTCAGTCTTTCAGTATTCAGTTCTTTTTTTCCAGGTTTGCAATTGCTAAAATAGTTTATTATTAGATACAGACGTAAAGTGTACAATTTACTTATTTACAGGAATCAAAATGATTCCCCATCTACCCCCATGTCTTGCCCAAGGACACAATGGCACGCTGTCAGGTTGGAGTGGCAATCAAACCATTAAAACGACAAAAAAACAGTGCCACAAACAAAATAATTGTTTTGATTTAAGTTCTATTTAAGTTTTTCAGACCAAATATTTTAACTGCTGAAGCAGATACTTTAAACTTTTAACGTAAGAAAAAAAAAAAAAATGCGTACAGTCTATTTTAGTACATTTTTTTCTCTTGTTTTTCACATTATGCAGATGACACTGTGAAAACCGTGGCTCATATTTTCATTACATCTCCCTGGATCTGTCTCTTATCACCATGGCAACAGAGCAGCCCCCTCCATCCTCTGCTCCTTTTTTTTTTTTTTTTTTAATCTGAGCCAGAGAAGCTTCACAGATTTGTCAAATTGAACTGTAATCTCGCTCGTTTCTAATCTACGCGACTGTGAATGCTCTTTTTCGCTCTCCCGATCGCCCCCACCCCACACGCGCTGCACGTCTGTCTGGACCTGTCTGTTTTACTGTGCAGGACTAGCGCGTCCGGAGGCAGTAAACTCTTTGATGTATTTATATCTGTTCCCACATCCCAGCCGCCCACACGCACATATTGACTAAGAATTTATACTGATGAGGTTGTGTGGTGTCGGAGTGACATCTGGTGGCGGGTTTTGGGAAGTGCGTACAAGAAAAAGTCTAAATACGGAAAACTAATCAGTATCCAGACACTAAAGAACGTTACAAACTTGTATCGAGACTTGATGCTAATTTTAAGTATCAATTGGGGTTGTCAAAAGTATCGATACTGAAACTAGTATTGAAACTAGATGCTCTTGAGCTGCGTCAGAGCAAGTATAAGACCACATAGACTCCAAACATGCACGATGTATTTTTATGTGTCTATTTTGACATCGTTACCTGACGCGCCGGTGTAACCTTTATTTGACCTTTACCCGGCCCTCCACAGACGCCCTTCCCACCCGCTGCTGGCCGGGTTCATCTCTCACATGGCCAGAGGGGGGCGCGGTCACTGGGACTCTCCTCTGAGCTCCGTACCCCGTCTGCCCAACCACAGCTCCTGCGACATCGGAGAGCTCACACAGACCGGTAAGGAAGCGGAGAAAAGACCCGGGGAACGTTTCAGCGTTTCCTCCCAGACTGCAGTGTGTGGGGACAGAGCCATGTGTATGTTTTTCTTGAGAGATATAAATGTTTTTTATAGCCTAATGTAATATTTTATGATTTTAATGGCTACTACCTTGACCAGGTCTTTCTTGTACAAGAGTCTCAACTGGGATTTCCTGGTTAATGAGAGGTAAAATAAATGTGCCATCAGAGAAGCAAAAAACGACACAGTAAAACATAGCAAAAGCCAAAAGTAAAATCTGTCGACTGGACAAAAATTTGTAGGAGTGAAGACGTTTTGCTTCTCGTCCAAGCTGCTTCTTCAGTTCTGGACACACAGTAAGACCGAAATGAAAAGTTTAAACTAATTGATTTAAAGTCTGATCATCTGAAATGTAATTTATTTATTATTAACTGAATATGTAGAGTACTTAAGCCATATTTAATACACGTCTCTATTTCCTTCCCTTGGACTTGTTCAGGTGTTGTACAGCATCTCCGAAACGGCCAGCTCCTCCACGAGGCCTACAAGCACCACGCCCTCCTGCCTCCCGACTGGTCGCCTCGGCAGGTGTGGGTGGAGACTACGGGTAAGAGCCGCACCCTGCAGAGCGGCTTGGCCTTCCTCTACGGCCTCCTCCCGGATTTCGACTGGACCAAACTCGCCGTCCGACACCAGTGGAGCACTTTGTTTTGCGGCGCGGCCTGTGACTGTCCCGCCAGGAATAAATATTTAGACGAAGAGCAGAGGAGGCAGTATCGGCTGCGAGTTGCTAACGCCGAACTGGAGAGGACTTACGCTGAAATGGCGAGAATTTTAGGCTTACCGACTCGCCAACTCCGCGCCGCCAACCCCATAGACTCCTTACTGTGCCATCTGTGCCACGGTATTCCTTTTCCGTGTGTGGCACCAAGCGAAGGGGGCATGGGGGGCTGTCTGACAATGGCACAATTTGCAGTTATCCGAAAGCAGCAACTTGTAGATGAAATAGATCGAAGAAAAGTGGGTTTGTACCGGAAGTACGCCGTTTTAGCCATGTACCCGTACTTGAATCGGACTGCGACCAAAATGGAGCGCATTGCAAAAGCGAACGAGATGGGAAGACAAATACGACCGGGCGGAGAAGAGGTTTTCTCGCTGTCGTCGGCCCATGACGTCACCATGGCTCCCCTGCTCAGCGCTTTGGGACTGGAGCAGGCTAGATTTCCAAGATTCGCGGCCCGGGTGGTTTTCGAACTGTGGAAGAGCCCGGCGGCGACGCTTCCGAAAAAGAAGGGAGCGAAAGGAGGAGAGAAGGCGAAAGACGGCGAGGTTTTCGTCCGCGTCCTTTACAACGGAGAGGACGTGACGTTTCACACCGCGTTTTGTAAGTCGCGCGGCCGTCACGGTAGCCAGCTCCTCTGTCCGCTGAGCAGCTTCCTGTCGTTCGTGCGCAGAGACATGTTCGGTGTGGTGAACGCCACGTCTTACCAGGAGGCCTGCTACAGACGCCCCACCTGACCAAGCGAACGGCTCAGGGCTGGGCTCACGTGGGTTTAAATGACGAAAAGTTTGGACAGCTGCCATAGCGATTAACAATTTATTGCGATAACTAAATGTTATATCTTTTGAATGGGGGGAAAAAGTCCATAAACAGATGACATTACAACATCCTATTAAAATGGGGCAGTGGAAATGACACTTTTTCTAAGGTGAAACTTTTCTGGTCTCGGAAGGTCTGCCACCTACTGGTCTCCATGGAGATGTTTTTGCATTGTCTTGTTCCACAGTATAGCATTAAGTGAATCGAACTTGCAACATTCACAGGTGCAAAAAACACCTTACTATGAGCCGCTGATATGTTTAATTTGGAGGATTCCAGGCGAAGCAATGACATCGTTATGGGGATAAGCAGGTGGCAAACCTTGCACCAGAAATGTTACTAAGTGCACCTTTTTAATGCTATTTTTTTTTGTGAATGGATGAATAGAATGGTAATGGAAATGGGGAAAATGACTTACTACTATTAACAGCATTCCCAGCCCATTGATACTGGAATACTGCCTCTTGTCTTCACACTTTACGGGGCATTATGTGAGTTTTCTGGTAGAGGGTCTGTCACCTTCTTGTCACTTAAAAAACGTTATTGCTTTGCCTAGAATGTTCCACGGTTAAAGACTTGCCTTTCTTTCATTTATTAAACTACAGGCGCAGGTAAACTACAGGTTTACTTGTCAAAAAAGTAGTGGAGTCACTTGCTTGTCTCCATGGAGATTGCAAAAGTTTTCTGCCATACTGTGAAACATGCCAGGCAAAACAACAACAACATCGCCGTGAAGAATAGAAGGTTTCTGACCCAAAAAAACACACTGCGCGCCTTTAATTGAGACCACCCGTTCCGGAATATTAAAAATGGGCGGATATTTTAAGCCGATAGATGTGTTCGTCGATTGTTTATATTCCTGACAACTGACAGCACTTTCCCATGATTACCACAGTCTTCCATTTCACACTCACATTTCGCAATTCTACAATAGAAACTTACTAAAATGTAAATGTCTCACCTTATCAACTTTGTTCAAAGCAGACCTATTGTGCTTGTTCATGTTATGTTATAAATTGCACGTTTTAAATCGTAATATTTATCTAAAACGAGTTAAGAAAAGAAACAAGTCCGCAGGCTTCCGCGGTGCCCAACGGGAGCTGACGTCGCCGTAAACGTCATCACAACAAAGAGCCGCGTAGCTGTTAGCACCTCCGCGGATTTTTTTTCAGTTTGGTCCAAAATGACGACGCAGCGATTAAAGATTCCTCAGACATGCTCGAAACACTCCAAATATAACTTCGTGTGAGTAAATGTTGAGGGGAAACAACTATAACGTGGTTAAAAGCTCTGAAAAGTCCATTTTGCAGAATAGGTCTGCTTTAAATAGCAATACAACATCGTCACTGTGTTATTAACAGGCACAGAATGAAGCCGCAAATGTAACTTTATGGACCAAATCCCTAAAACCTGAGTGTTGAGTTGAATCCCCCTATAATGTCTCTATAATGTGCTTTAACACTAGCACAAGTCTCATGTTTAGATGCACTTTTTCAAATCCATTCCTATACTTTGAACCCGCTGGATTTGTCTTTCTTTTACACAATAACTGCGTTGTAATCTTTTATGTTAATGATATAGGATTTAAATCTGTATATAGTTGTTGAAGGAAAGTTGAACGGCACTTGACCACTTTATTCTCAAATCCCCTTTTTCATGGAACACTTTTATAACTGAACAAAGGGATTTCTTATGCTTGAAAAACTTCCGGGACCATTCCTGTTCATATTTTATTAAAGTGGGACTGAACACCTAAACTCCGCCCGCAGCCATATTTCAAATAGAGCTGCTAAACTGGGCAGAACCTGAGCGACTAAAGAGAGTGAGAGGAGGAGGAGGAGGGGCGGGGTCTGGACATACGAGGAACGGTGCGATCGGTCAAACGGATATCCACATTTCAAACTCCGCCCCTGAAGCCAGGTGTGATCGGGGCAGTGCTGCGTGATGTCACCAAGTACTTGAATTCGCTGTGGCCAACGGAGGCCGCACACACTTTTTAGGTAGATTTAGGTGTTTTTGACCTGCGTAATTTGTACTAAAGTTGCAAAAATTGACTAGGAACGGGATCAGTAGATACTGCTATTAAAATACTACACAGTTTAGTAGCAAAAACGTGGATTTATTGTTTTGTTCCACTTTAACTTTCTCCACAAAAGTACTTCTGAATCTGAGGTATAGTTAGAGATAGAAATGTTTATGGTACAACAAACTCCTAAGAAACTACTTTTGTATTTAACTTCCTAATTTCATCCCGAGCATTTTCACCAGTCTGAGTTTTTGTCACATCAAAACATTTTTGCTTTGCCCAGAATGTTCCGCAGTTACAGACTTGCCCGGTTTCCATTTATTAAATCACAGGTGTTTACTTGCCAAAAAAGTACTGGAGTCAGCTGCTCGACTCCAGGACGATCGCCAAGTTTTCTGCCATACTGTGGAACACGCCAGGCAGAACGACAACATCTCCACGAGGACGACGTTCGTATTTAACTTCCTGATTTCATCCCGGTCCGTTGTGTCGTGTGTTTATCGTCTGATTTCTGTTAAGCTCTCACTGAAAAGCACACTACAATAAAATGAGTAATTGTCTTCAAATCTTGACCGGTTGTGTTTTTTTTTTTTAATTTGTTAACCCAAGTTATCTCCAAATCCTGCCAGCTGTAGTCTTCTTATTTGTGAAGAATGCAGGTTAGCTCTTTGCTGTCATCTGGTGGTGACGTTGGAGACTGCACCCTCAAACCTCACTCTTCAGGTCAGACTTGACCAGTACCGAAAATAAGTTTGAAGCCTGGTGGATCCTGAGAGAGCGCTACGAAGTCATACTGATGGTATTTTTTATTCTGTCTTATCGGCCTAGAATAGATAAAGATTAATGCAGTACTGGAAAAGTGTTTCGCTTAAGCACTGGTATCAAAAATCAGGCTGCACAGTGAGAGCTAAAAAAAGGCAGATTTACTTCAGCAGTTTTTTTTGGTTTTTTTTGACTAGTAAATTAAAGTGATAGTATGTAACTTTCTGGAGATGGAAAGTCAACTGCTAGAAAGTTAAAACCATACTCCGGGACATTCTCCATGGAGATTTATCCCATAATGTGGAAGATTGTAGACAAAGGAACAAGGAAGGTTGTCATGGAAACGAGCAGGAAGAGACCCTCCTCCAGGCCAAAGAAGAGTCAGGTTTATGGAGACGCAAGCCTGCTCAAAGTAAGGGCGCGGGTTTCTTTAAAAATTAAAATGAAGAAGAAAAAAAACAAACAAACAAAAAAAACATGCTTTGAAGTTTGTTTTTTTGTTTTGTTTTTTATTCTATTTTTTGGACATGCACATTTCAGTTTTAATACAACTGAAATGATTGGGTAGTACTGTTATTGCGAAACATAGTTATTAAATAGTGCATGTTTTTCTCAGCGTGCAGCAGTAGTACAAACCCAACAATTTTTCCACTTGCGTCCACAAGATGGCACTATTACCCCACCTTCTCCAGACTTGTACGGCCCGCGCCACCTGCCGTCATCACTCATCCACTTTATCAACGGAGCCGTGGAGCCGAGCACAAAGTCAATAACTGTATAAATGTAGGATTCTGAGGAGGCCGGCCCCAGCCAAACCGGGAGCCGAACGCACCGATCACGCGTCATCGTGAGCCCGGAACGAAACAGTGACAAGGTATCAATTCTGAGCTCATTTTCAAAAGTGGCTCCTCTCCTCTTTCCTTCTTCTCCCTTAAAAATCTTATATATCCGGAGTGGACTATTGGCTGGAGAAATCACGTTTGCTGTATAAAGATGTTCCATTTATTTACCCCGGCGGAGCGATTTGGCAACTGGGACAGTCCAGGTTTAGAAAAGTCACAGGGCGTTTTCACTCTGGTCTGACACAACTGAAGGAACTTTTCTTGTTACACAGTTTTCTACTTGCACTTTTGAACGCGTAACCTTTGTGGGAAATAATCTCTTTTAGTTAAGACTGCAAAATGATCTCCAAATTGTTAAAGCGATACCCATTTCAGAAGGTTACGGTACAATTTATCGACGCCGTAGGGAATTCTGTCCTCTGCATTTGACCCAGATCTTGGTCACGACCACCTTAGCTGGAGGATTGTACATAAAGGTGCACGTTCTGGGTTGATGACAAGTAAATCGTTAACATTTTTATACAGCGCTTTTCCACCTTCGAGGCACATCAAGGAACCGCTCACCCGTTCACACACACGTTCACACACCGGTGTGCGCAGACACTGGGGGCGAGGCGGGTCAAGTGTCTTGCCCAAGGACACAACAACAGCGTTCATCAACCTTCGGATCAGTGGACAAACGCTCTACCAACTACTATTGTAAAGTATTGCAGGTAACGCAAGGTATTCCATTTTATATTTCCTTATAGAGCAGTGAATGATGGATTACGATTTAATTCAAGATCAAATATTTATGATCTTCTCAGTTTAGTCCTGTAAGTTTTTATTTTTAGAAATATATATATTTTTTTACATTTTGACATTTAATTTCATTTGAGTTTTTGACTATTTTGGTTTTAGATATAACCAGGTATATTAAGATTTAGCAAAAACATTGATTTTTTTCCCCTCCATATCACAAAGCCCTAATTTTAACCCTTGACCTTTAGCATTATAGCAAATATTTAAAGGGCCCATATCACACTGTTTTCTGATCTGTGTTAAAATGTTGTTTCCTCGTCACAAACAGACCTGGTGTTGTGTTTTGTTTCATTCGCACATGTTTAACACACAAATCCCATATATTTAGCTTGAGTTCTGTTTAACACACAAATCCCATATATTTAGGCTGAGTTCTTCGCTCAAACTGAAGACACTCTGTTCCACCTTGTGATGTCATGTCTTAAAACAGGAAGTGCTCCACTGTGTTTTTTAAACTCCACACACCTTCACTAGAATCATCTGGATAATTTCAGCCCTGGTATTGCCAATCTCTGCTGAACTAAAGGTAAAACGTAGCTGTTAAGTTGAAAACTACTGCTTAATGACATCACAAGGTGGAACGGAGCATTTTGAGGTTTGGAGATGTAGCCAGACTAATAATAAAGGGTCACTCAAACATGTTTGAATGAAACAAAACACAACTTCAGGTATGTTTTGGCTTAAAAACATACCTGGCTTACAATTCACAAGAGTCACGTTTGCGTAATATCGGACCTTTAACTCAACACTGATTGATTAACCATGATAGATATAACACAACTGTTTTCAATTTTTAAAATATTTTTTATCAGCACTGGTCCTTCAAATAACCTTCCCAACATAAAACAAATATGGAACAAATAATTCCACTTTCTTTTTGCTTATGTTTGAAATAACGGCAAGTGAAAGTCTGCGGTATTAGATTATTATATTGTCCACAAATAAATCTCGAGAACGTCTGCTGCCTATAGAATCATGCATTTTAAAACAGCCCCCGGCACAGCGCACGCATCTCTACAGCCGACAGCGCCGAACATGACGGAGGACAGATGATTGACAGCTCGACAGGAGGAGAGAGGCTGCGGTTTGTGCATATGGGACAATGTAATGAAAAGGACTGTCACGGCGGAAGAATATGATGTATATATACAGTGTGTGGGCTGAGCGACTGCGGTGAAGAGTTCAACGTTAAACTTACAGACCCCGCTGCCCAAACCACAGATTACAGGAATTAAAGTGCGGATTGGGTTTCATGAAGAGGTTTTATGAAGAACGGGGACGATAAAACAAAAAGGTCAGCCGCTATCCCGATTCAGAGGCGCAACGTCGTCACGAACTGGCTCCCCAAACGTCCCGCAGCATCTCCTTCCAGATTAATTGGGTTTGTGGACGTTAAAGGGCCCATATTACGCCGTGGTTTTTTTTGTTTTTTTTAAAAATCTATGTTATAATGTTGTTTCCGTATCAAAAACAGACCTGGAGTTGTGTTTCGTTTCATTCACATGTTCAACACACAAACCCTGCATATTTAGGCTGAGTTCTTCTCTCAAACTGAAGACACGCTGTTCCACCTTGTGATGTCACGTGGTAATACAGGAAGTGCGCCGCTGTGTTTTTAAACTCCATACGTGTTCACTAGATTTTTCGAATTTATCATTTGGATGATTTCAGCCCTGGAATTCCCAGTCGCTACTGAACCAAAGGTAAAAGGTAGGTTCTACTTCATGACATCACGAGGTGGAACAGAGCATTTTGAACTTTGGAGATGTAGATATGTCTCCAGATATGTTTTTTGATTAGGTCACTACATTATAACATGGTTTAAAGCTCACAAGAGTCCATGTGTGTGTAACATAGGACCTTTAAAAAAATAAACGTGTTGTTTAGAAGGCAGCGTACAGTGTATTTTGAACATTACTTTACATATAAATTCAAATCTTGTGCGTGTACCTGGATTTAAAGTAACGCTGACTCAGTTCAACATCTAAAACAAAAAAGTAGGTCACCTGGATTCTTATTTTTGGGAATTTCGGAGGTCATCCAACTGTAATCATCAGTATTTAACAAAGAGTTTCTGGCTTGTATAGACAGAGTGAAGGTGACCAGTTTGTCTCTGTGACACTGTGTTGCCAGATAAGATTAAATCCATCAGCTTTTTGGGAGGTGTTCTTCCTTTATCCTGAGGAGGAACAAGCTGTTTTACTGACAAAGTGGTTCTTAGCACAGCTCTAGGAGGAGACAGTTGACGCTTTAACCCAGCTGCCACAATTGAGATTCGCGCTATCAGTACTACACACGTGCTTGTTGTGTCATTGAGCAAGACACTTCATCCAATTTTCCTAGTATGAGTGTTTTGATTTGAATTGTGGTCAGATCTGGACAGCCAAATTTTTGCTACTTATTCATACACTTCCGACTGCTAATTGACAGTGCTACATACAGTTTTTATATTACTTTTTATATAATAGGCTTTGTGCATAGTAGCACGCTAGCTAGCTCATTGTGTCTCAAAGCTAACAGCCACTTTTATTAAAATCAGAAAACATAAAATAAACAACTTGCTCAAATTCATATTAACTCAAATAAAAAAGTATTCTACATATAAAAATAATGGGTCGTTTTTATTTGAGTTAATATGAATTTAAGTTTGTGGTGTTGTTTTAATACTTATTATGCCTCAAAATTAGCATTAGCGTTAGCATTGAGACACAAACATGTCTCTTTCTAAACACAGAAGTACCCTTCGGTGAAGTATTCATTTTATTTGTGTAGTTTTAACCTGTCGTCAGTGACATCTACCCGCAGTTTCCTGTCCACTGCCTGATCTTTAAATATGTATTTATTTTAGCATGACTCGGCAAAAAAAACGCATTAAAATTGGACAGGAACTAAGTTTAGCAGGAAACGAGCGCTTAGCAATGCTGTCAATCAAACCTGTTGGTAGCGGGAACGACCTCGGGGAAAGAAGGCGCCTAATTTGTGTGTTATTAATGTTCATATGTTGAGTTACGGACACAATAGTGAAATAAAAACACCAGGATCATGTAGAGCGGGTTAATACGAACATTTTAAGACCAAAATGACAAGTCTGTGACAGCAGCAGTTACAGAGAGAGGGGCGACAATTTTCCTATGTAAAGTGAATTGGAGCCAGATGGAGCCGGAAGTTCGCCCGTAATCACTTCCTATTTGGACCACGGCGGCTAACAGGTTAGCTATGTCCATTTATATATAGAGTCTATGCCTCTATTTCTCTTTTTAAGCTTGTCCACATCGTCTATTTGCTTTAGCACATCTGATTCAGTCCCTTTATTTTACTTTTCAAATTAAAAGCATAATTATCAAGATAAACATGAAACAGTAGCTCTTCACTGGCTTTAAATGATTCCTTCAACGTGGAAAAACAACATGCTAGCAGCTTTAAACGGCCTCTTTAAGTGCTAGCGCTACATTCTACGTTTGCTACATGATATTCCGAGCAGACGGGGGACATATTTAGAGCGTGAGGTGCGAGACGTGGGAGGCCGTGTGCGAGTTAAGCTACAGGTCAGCTAATAGGGCTGTGCTTGTGTACGTGTGTGTCCTGTCTGTCACTGTCTGGAGTATACTGCGCCTGTGTTTACCCATGTGGAAGTCTTTATTAGCATTTAGCGGCTTAAGCTAACATACAGATTGGTTTGAATGTGGACAGTGTTCGAGGGCTGCATCGTAAGAGGTGTATTTAGACAGGAGTGGGCACTTGCTAGCTAGCTAAATAGGTTTAAGTGCTATGTCTTTAGAGTTTGGAAAACAAAAAAAGGGTTCCATTTTAAATATTTGAAAGCGCTGTACCTGATTTTTACTGTCTTAAAAACGAGAAAAACAGAACTAATGGTGGTCCAAAGTTATTCCACACTTACCTTGTGCTTTCCGAGCATCCAAATTATTCACCGAGATATAACTTTCATAGACCAGTGCAGAGTTTTGCCGTAACGGTAACGGTAACAACAACTAGCATGCTAACACACTTCCTAACACTTCCTGATTACTGGACAATAAAACACTTAATAATTATATTCAAACAGAGCACGCAGTGAAAATATTTTGACCTCATGAGCTGTTTATACAATATATCTACAATACAATCGGGAACAGAGCCTTTAATCGGCTGCCTTCTGGTTGGTGGGTAAACTTACTACACCACTGTTGCCTGTATTCTAGATATAGAAGAAATAATGGAAAATGCTAACAGGTTCAATTGACCCAAGTCTAAGACTAAGTTCCTAACCAGGACTAAAGGTTTAAACCAAATGAGAACAAGGACTATGAATGGACTAAGCCAAGACATGACCTCTGACCTCAACGAGAATCTACACACAAGTCGATAGATCTATTTCCAGTTCAGATGGACAAATCAAAATTCATAGTTTTCAATTCAAGGTTCAAACCATGAGGAAACCAGGACTGACACTGGACCAAACCAGGACTAAACACGGACTAAACTAGAACCAAACCAAGTCTTAACACTAACTAAATATGGAGTAAACTAAGACTAAGCAAAGACTTAACCAGAATTAAACATGGCCCAAACCAGGACTAAACATGGACCAAACCAGGAATTAAACAGAGACTTAACCAGAACTAAACATGAACCAAACCAGGACTAAACATGAACCAAACCAGGACTAAACATGGACCAAACCAGGAATTAAACAGAGACTTAACCAGAACTAAACATGGACCAAACCAGGACTAAACAAAGACTTAACCAGAACCAAACATGTCCCACACCAGGCCTATACAAGGCTTGAAACTTCTGCGCCGAACTTGCTGTCCTGAGCTGCGTGCCTGCTCTCAAACCTGTTAGTAATTTATCCAGATTGGAGCAGACTGTTGTTGCTAAAATAATCAGGATTTATGGAGGTGTGCGCGATGGGCCACAGTCGGGCTAATTGAGTTTTGTCATTAGCGTTTCGTTTTTCTATCAAGCTCCCATTCGCCCGGCCATCCATCAGCTCCCCAATCCCAACACACTCAATGGAAAAACTATCAGAGGACTTTTTAACTGTGTCTCGGAGCGGCAGTTGTGAAGATGTGTGGGCCTTAGATCACCGCTTAAAGAGCCCTGTCATTGGCCAAAACTCAGTTCTGTCCTCAGGAAACTCACAAGCGCCCACTCAAGGAAATAAAGTAAGTTTTTAAGAAAGTTATGTCAATTTTAAAAAGGTCAAAATTGTTTCCTGCAAGAGCGGAGTCCTGGCTGGATCGCGCCGAGTTCGTGAAAACGCTACGACTTTGTTACTAGGGCAGATTAATTGGATTTTCATCAAGATTCTAATAGACCCATCGGCTTGGCTCTTTTTAATGGAGAGGTCT
>JACM01012054.1:0-13300 GCA_000787095.1 Periophthalmodon schlosseri | reverse complement strand
ACATACTCCTCACTGTGTTTACCTGGCTAATCCCGGGCTAATCTCTGCGGCTGATAGGCAGGAAGTGCGGATCAATTAAGGAAATGAAGGTGTGGGCTTCCTGTTGTTGATGATGATGATGATGATGAAGGAAAGACAGAGGCCCACTGAGAAATGTCACCCGTCTGGATTATGCAAATGACTCACCTTTTGTGGACGTAAGGTTCAAAGCGGATGCCCCGCAGCTTTCTGAAAGTAAGAGCATGGAAGCAGGTTTTGGTTTTCTATAAATAAAAAAAACAAACAAAAAAAAACCCAGATATGACACTACATCTATTAACTGCAGTAACATGTTTTGTAATTTTATAAACGTGAAGCTTTTATTTTGAGACCATAACAATACGGTAAAGGCAAATGTTTTGGTATCAGCAATGCAAAATGTATTTATTTATCTGTATTAAATCGATTTCAAGTGAGTTTACCCCAGATGTGCACGTTATGCATGTTATGTACATGGTAATACACATTTCATTATGTGTTCCCTCTATACTCGGTGGTGCTCAGCTATAACCGTAGCCACAGCTGCCCCGGGGTAGACTGACATAAGCGGGGCTGCAATTCTGTGCCATCTGCCCCTCCGACCACCTCCACTACTCTCTTACACAGCGCATTCACACGGTCCAAGACACTTCACCCTCAATAAAAGTGCGCACTAGAACCACTGTGGCCTCACCTGGTATTTCCAGCGAGGAACAGGCCCAAGCCAGGCCCGATCCTGCTCAGCCTCTTCAGACGATCTTGGGCGTTCTTTGGGCGCGCACTCTTCTGTTGCAATAATATTCACTTGATCCTCCCCTCTCCATTATCCATGAATTAGGTTTAAAACAGGAACAACAAGCAGCAGACCTTTGCACCTTTGTAGCCCTGTGAACCGTAAAACCTTAAATAATGACTTTTGCCTTGAGCCATTCGTAAAAGTGTCATCTCCCAGGAAGCAGCAGATTAAATCCGTCACCGCCTTTCACCTGTCTTTGGCAACTCTGACTCAAAGAGCGCCAACTTATGTTAATGTGATCGATTTTACGGCTGACGGCTAATGAAGCCGGACGAAGGCAAACCCTCGCATTCTTGTTTAAAGTTTAACCATCGGCGCGAGCAGTTTTCACCTCAATTTTCGTGTCTTTTGGAAACTATGCCTGGCCTGCCTCTGCGCGCTGGAAACAGGACCAGGAGAAAGTGATTAGGATCACCACAGAGTTAACATGAGCACGGCCGTACATCGTTGTAGTTTATGCCTTCAATGTGCAGGAGCGTCTGAGCAGAGAGCTGTGGAAAGGCAGCGCAGCAGGTTTAGTGGCATCTGATCCAAATAATAATATATTTAGAAAGGTCTTTATAACTACAAGATCTGACTTTTGTAGCACAAGCCTAAACCTAGGATCCTCCCACGGTCCTGCTTCTCAAAGGGCCCATGCTACGCCATTTTCTGATCACAGATGGAGTCGTGTTTTGTTTCATTCACACAAGTTTAACTCACAAACCCTGCATATTTAAGCCGAGTTCTTCTCTCAGACAGAAAACGCTCTGTTCCACCTTGTGATGTCATCAAGTGGTAATACAGGAAGCGCTCCACTGTGTTTTTAAACTCCGTACACGTTCACTGGAATAATTTGGATGATTTCAGCTCCGGAATTGAACTAAGGGTAGATGTTAACTTGAAAACTACCACTACATGACATCACAAAGTGGAACAGAGCATTTTGAGATTTGGAGATGTAGACAGACTAAAACCAGGATGATTCAAACATGTTTTATAGCATGGCTTAAAGACCAAGAGAATCAATTTTGTGTAATATAGTAATAATATTGTGACAAAGTCGGCCTTTGTCCCATTAATCTCACCTTAATTTTGTTTAGATTCACACATTTGTTCATTTCCTATAATTTTTCAATATTCAACTATACAACTAGACTTTACTATCCCCAGTTTGTTTTGTTTAGTCTTTTAGTTAGTCACCACATCACACTTACACCTGTTACTTTAAAGAGATTTTATTTGGTTAAATTTTTTCTATTCATTTCAACACACACGTTCATTCTTACCTGAATCTCCACATGGTCCGACAAAGAGGGGGGCGTGTCCTATGTCGGCCATCTTTAAAGCACTGGGTGTGGTCGTGGGCCGGACCATGTGGAGGGGAGAACTGGTTTAAGTTCTTTTTTTTTGTTTCGATGTCTTTGTGTATTTTGTTTCAATATGTTTAAGTGTTTAGTTTTATTTTTAAACACTTTTGGTTAAAGGGACCTAGGCCCTCAAAAGTACAGTTGATTGTGAGATCCTGCTAAAGTTACACCTACAGAACCTGTGAAGAAATGGTATTTACTTGGGAGAGGTGCTTCCTGTCTTTCTGGAGGAGTTCAGTGTAGTTATGGCACGTGGTTGTTTGGCGGATTTAATTTAAGTTGCTCATTTTCTGTTTTTGTGTGAATGTTGTTATTATGTTATATATATGTTATTTTCTTAAATTCCTTTGCCGTCCAACCGAAGTCGTCTTTCAAATAAATCTGTGTCTGGTAAAAGACCACTTATTTATGCACGTCCGCCTCCTACTTCAACCACATCGAGCCAGCTTCCCCACAATAATTAAACTTTTTATTAAGCATTTCATGAGCGTTTAACTGCTCAAAAATCAATTCCAAAACATGTGTTCTTACTCTCAACAGGGTCTTCGCTCCATAGCTCTGACTTGTAACTTGGCCTGGTAACATCTGCTCGTCTCCATGGAGGTAGATAAGTTTAATTTCGTTCTAATTAAAGTGACCACATCTCCATGGATACGAGCAGGCGGCGGACCCCTCCCCCGGCCCCCCGCTGCTCACTGATGGGTGTCACTCAAGGTGGAGGGCGTCCCGGGACAGTGCCAGCTCACTCGAGCAGCGAGCGCTTGTCTCCTCATCTCCTTGTTCCCTTGTCTCCTTGTTTCCTCCACGTCACTCCTTCACTTCCACTGTGGCCTTTGTGACCCGCTGACCCGTGACCTGCGTGACCCCAGACGGCCCCAAAGAACTTTACTCACAAAAGTTACAATGCAAAAGTTTAGAAAGTACATTTTTGAAGTACATTTAACATTTACTTCAATCTTTCCAGCACTATATATTTGCTGACTGGATCTGTTATTTTGAATGACTATTTTTGTAGTAGTAGTTTTTTTTTTTTTATGGTCCACGAAGGATGTTAAAGGTTCATTGTGTAACTTTTAGGATGGAGTTTATCCACTTAACGAGCTATGAAATATTCCACAATGGATTTAAACTTTTCTGTCTCTACGGAGGCGACGCTATCAAGTCAAGTTACAGGTCAGATCTGTGGAGAGGCCACGGCAATAAAATTGGTTTGTAACTGACTAAATGCAAAATAGACGAGTTTAAAGACCAACGCAGGAGAAGTTTATTCACCATCAGTTCTGGAACCAGCGCCCGGAGACATGAAACCTCGAGACATTGTGCTGTCCATTCCAGTCTAGTACAGTCCAGTCTGGCTGTGCTTCCGTTGTAGGGAGTATTATACCAATTATAACAAGGGCTGAGCTGGCAGTGAGAGCCCTCAGTAAAGCACAGTATTACAATTTCTCTAACAACAGGTACTTGCCTTTTCTTTTTGCATGGCTTATAAACATTAAAACAGTTACATTTTAAATAGAAGTCACAATTCTTGACCAATATAATGCATCGGATTTGTATAGTTCCTTTCAAGACCCTTCACTCCGTACTCGCTCGTGGTCTGCTGTAGCCACAGCTGCCCTGGGTTGGACTGACCGAAGCCGCTGGCCCCTCTGACCACACACCATTTTCACACTGGGCGAGGCGGGAGAAGAGTTTTGCCGACACAGCGACAGTCGGAGTCGTTACCACAGAATCTAAGGGCTATGTTTAGTAACAGTTTTACTCACACACGTACTGTACATTTACAAAGGAAATGGAAAGTACTCACGTCATGACAGTGCATCATGTGTTCATCGTCAGCGCTGCTTCGTCATCGTTTATTCAATTAGATTAGAGGGATTATTACTGCGAGATGGGGAAACACCATTACCACAGAAGGCTAAATATAAACACTGATAGACGCTGTGACTGATAAAGTAAAGGCGGCCATTCCGGCTCGTTAAAGCCTCGTCTCGGCGGCTCTCGGAAGCTAAGCAAGGCCGGGCCTGGTCAGTACTCGGACGGGAGACCGCTGGGAATTCCAGGTGCCGCAGTGGGACAGCGGTGGCAGAAGCTGTAGCTGTGTCCTTAGGCAAGACGCTTCACCCACATTGCCTAGTATGAAAGTGGTGTGTAAACGAGTGCGCTGACGGTGGTCAGACGGCGCAGATTGCCACCTACCACCGTCGAGTACGGAGTGAATGAATAATGCTCTGTAAAGCACTTTGGGTTTTTTGAAAGGCGCTGTATAAATTCATTTAAGGAGAATCAAAATTTCCAGCGTGACACGACAAAGTACAAAATCCCGACCTGTCATCTACCGCATGGTTCGCTCATGTTGGCGAATATTCAGAATTTTTTTTTTTTACTTTACAGAGTTGGTGTTTTTTTCAGAATATCCAGTTAATAAAAATAATTTGTTACAGATTTGTTATTCTTAACCACCAAATTTGGGAAAACAAAAGCAAAGGACTCTATTTGAAGAATGTGAGATATAAAATGCTTTCTATTTAGTGATTTAATTTGTACATTTTGGTGTATTATTTTTAATTTTTAAAAAAATCTAAAATAATGATTAAATAAAATAAACACAACTGAAATGTATTTACGTATCCATCAAGCCTGAAACATAAATCCTGTACATTGATTAAAATGCTACGCCATCAGAATATTCAAAATTGCAGAAAGGAGGCGCTAAATGGTACGAAATTTTAATATTTCAACAAAAGCTACAGTTTTTTAATTTGTATCATAGTGAAGGATGAAACAATGAATAGACTTTTGTTTATTATTTATTATTTTACACTGGTAAAATCTAAAAATCACAATTTTGCCTTGATCAGAAATGTAATGTGTGTAACAATCTCCTTGAAAATAAAACAATAAGATTAAATCTAACTGTTAATTAGATAGTTACAGCTTCATCACTTACGCAGAGCTGAGTGTTTATCATTTGCCAAAAAACAACTTAAATGCGCTGTACCTCATTTTTACCGTTTACCGTTAAATCCTGAAAAGTAATTAGTCACCGCGATGAGTTTACAAGCGTTTTTCGCAACTCTCAGAGACCAGTGCAGAGTTTTGCTGTGACGGTAAAGCTAACGACAACTAGCATGATCACGCGCACGTCCTGATTATTATTTTGACCTCAAGAGCTGCTTATACGAAACTGGGGCAAGACAAATGTAGCTAAAAAACATCACACAGCACAAAACAAATCAGGTACAGGACCTTTAAAGCTCCACCGTATAACTTTTTAGCCTAGTGATCTTTGAAGGAGACACATATATATACGTTTAAGAGCTTTTAATAGCCTGTAGCACAAACCCCAGTCCCTTCTGTTAACATTTGAGTTCTCTTGTCACTGTATTCGTGCGTGGGTCAGTCCTCAGTCTCAGCTCTCCAGCCGTGGTCCGGGGCACACAGTGTACAGTTACTCACCTCCCTCACAGGAAGCGGAGACAGGACATCGCCCCCATCATCTCCTGAGCCCCCCGGGACGTCCAGAGACAGGAGAGAAAGAGAGAGAGAGAGGGAGAGTGGGGGAGACTGGGTACACGAATATGCGAATGCTATGGAGGTGTGAGGTTGAAAATAGATGTTTGATAAGTGCGACAATATGGCGGAAGGAAATGTATAACCAGTGGACTGCTTCAGTCCTACATTGTAACTGTTCAGTTCAATTCATGGGGTATCTGGAAGAAGCCACTCGAGTAAGAGTCAGGGCTATATTTTAAAACAGATCCAGGAATTCAAAATGAAAAAGTTGTATTTTACAGCACAACATTGCAGTTTCTCTAACAACAGGTACTCGCCTTTTCTTTTTGTGTGGCTTATACAGATTAGAACAGCTAAATATTAGATAAAATTCACAATTTTCGACCGATATAATGCATTTGATGTATAAAGCGCCTTTCAAGACACAGTTTACAATGCATTTTTCATTCACTCTATACTCGATGGTGGTTTATTGTAGCCACAGCTGCCCTGGGGTGGACTAACAGAAGCGAGGCTGCCAATCAGTGCCATCGGCCCCTCTGCCCACGCACCGTTTTCATACTAGACGAGGTGGGTGAAGCGTTTCGCCTACACAGCGACAGTCGGAGTTAGGGACAAGATTTTGCGGGGTCAGTATTTTTCGTGTGTACGTTTTCTTTGCACTGCTGTGAAACTTTGGGTTATTTTTTGGCTATGCGATAACATTTAAGACATAAAAGGTTGAATTAATAACTTCTATGACTCATTACAGATGCAAACGAAACATTAAAGTGTTTCATTTTAACAATATTGTAGATTTAGAATAGTTTTCGCGGTTTAACTCTGCTCTTGGGTTTTTGTGTCAGTGGCATAAATTAGCTTCAACATTTTTTATCGATATATCAAACTTCAAAATGTGTTATTGTGTCAGGTCTCGTCGGAGTCATTACCACACAATCTAAGACCAATCTTTAGTAACACTTTTACTCACACACTCGCAAAGAAAATGGAAAGTTCACACATCATGACAGTTCATCACGAGTTCATCTTCAACACTGCTTCATCAGCGTTTATTCAGTTAGATTACAGAGGGGTTATCGCAAGATGGGGAAACACCGTTAGCGCAGAAGGTACCAGTTACCAGTGATTTTAACTAACCAAAAATCATCGGAGACTATGAAAAATAAAAGTCAAAGATGACACAGCTCCAGGCATGATCGCAGGGAAAACCCAGACCACGGACAGATCCACCGCAGACGGCGTCAGTCGAACTGGCCCTGGCGGATCGGATTCCCAGGTTTAAATACCGCGGGTCATTACGAAGGCGGGCTCCAGCCGACCGGCGGGCGGCGGCAACGCTGCAACTCAACGGACAAGGAGTAAACACGCGGAAACACAAGAGCCTCTTTTCCACTGGCACGGTTCGGTTGGAGCCGCCTTAGTTTGCGGCGCTGTGAGACGTGGCTGAAGCTAGCGTAAACACAAGGCTACTTCCGGTTTGTCGTCAGCTTGTTGCGCGTTTATTTCACTCCTCTGCGCCTCTACGCCACGTTTTAGCCTCCCTTTATGTAACGCAGTGGGTGTGGCTCACGTTGGACGCATTAGACGCTGGAAATAATATATCTTCGATCTTTATATGCGAGCGCCGTGCGTCAATAAACAGGAAACAGCTGTTGCATTCGTGCTTCGTATCGGATCAACGTATGAAGTAACTGGAAATATGGCGTCAAGTCAGCCTTCGGTGAGACGTTGTTATTTTATGTTTATGTTCCGCGTTTTGGAAGACTTAAGCCTTGCTCAATTATCTCGTTTTTTGTGTAGCCACGCCTTAGCTAAAGCGATCCGTACAGCGCTGGCCCCCCTCCGGAAGTTAGTACCCTCCAAACGGGGCGGTACGGTTCACTTTAGACAGCGGAGACGCTCGCAGCCCGTGCCGATCCGCTCCAAAGCGAAGCAACGGCAGCGGGGCTTAAGTGGAGGTGGAGCGGGAAACAGGAGGAAGAGAGAGGAGCAGATACTGGTACCTCACGACAGTCAGGTTTGTGGAGATTTATGGACGCATGTTTTTCAGCGCAATAAAACTTTTAATCTTAGTTACTTCTGTGTCTTTAATAAAACACATACGGGGCACTTTTACTTTTTTTTTTTTTTTACTGAAATGAGTGGAGAACGTGCACACTGCTGACTTTACCTGATATGTGGCGTTCAGGATTATTCGGAATAACACGTGGAGATGTGTGACTAATCTGACAGAGCTCTGATAAGACCTACAAACACACGTTCTTCAAGCACTGGCTTTTATTACTCACTGCAATGACCCATTCTCTATTAGACTCCACTTAGATCACCACAAGAAATAAGTTTTCAATTTAGGTTTGAACTGGAAAAAGTATGTGGGCGGGAAATTCTATTGAAATTTTGTACAGAAGTGGAAAATTCCCCAATATTACTTCCCCATTGATGACCCTGTTCTAAATCAAAAGACTGACTAGTTTTACATGTGTTTTTTATGAAGTGATTTATTACAGCAATTTATCAGTTTTCCATTATAAAACTGTGTGGTTATTCTTACCCACGGACTGTGTATATAAATGGACATAGCTAACCTGCTAACCACCGCGTTTCAAATAGGAAGTGAGCATGGACGCGCTTTCTGCTCCACTGACGCCGGCTCTAATTCATTTTACACTGGAAAACTGGTATTTTTATTTCAGTATCGTGTCCCTAAATCAAGATATGAACATTAATAACAACAGACGAATAACAGACAAATCGGGCGCCTTCTTTCCCCGAGGTCGCTCCCGCTAGCGTTAGCAACAGGTTTGATTGACAGCGTTGCTAAGCGCCCGCTCGCTGCTAAACCAGTGGTGAAGAGGCGTTACCTTCCTTGCTCCGGATTGGCTCTTTGGTTGCTATGATACTCGCGGTCGGAATTCCAAATATGGAACTTGGCTCCAAATTCGTCCCTATAACTGATCTGGCCTCGATGAGCTTCATTTGTCTGGAGCCGAACGCTGTGGGTGACGTCACGCTCACTTAGTCACTTCTTCATACAGTCTATGCTCTTACCATAATACATGAATCTTGAGGTTTTTGTGTATTTCTGTCTGGTCTGGGAGTATCCTCTTGGTGGTTTTCACAGTTCACGTGGACATATTTTAGTCCAGTGATATAATTCTTCTTCATCTTATCGCACACACTCTCCACACTGACAATGCTCTGAACACACGGATCAAAGGTCACAGAACAGGAACAAAATGGGTTATTTATGGGACTGAAAAACAGCACAAGGTCTGAACAAACAGCACCACTGTAGAGGTCGGATCATCGGGTTAGTCAGCGCACACTCTCGTGGTTTGACCACGACATATTTCTATTTATAAATGGGATTGTGTAAAGCCTTTTGGATAGAAGACAGCTGTCAGCACATTAGGCGAGTTAACATGCAGCGTTATTCTGAATAGCCCAAACTTTGGTTCAAACTGAAGTCATTGGGATATAGTTAGATTATAGTAAATATACCAGATGTAAAGGCTTAGAGACGACATGTAATGCTTTACTGCTGGTATTCTGGGACATTTTGCCAATTGCAATGTTGATCTAAATGACAGAAACTGTTCTTTTTAAGGTATTTTTATTTTTAAGTAACATTTTTGAACTTTTAAATTATCTTTGAAGGAGGACGATGCTGTGGGCGGGGCTAGGGTCTCAGTAAATCAGATCTTATATTATTTAAAAGCTCCCCAGATTCCCTCCATTAATCTGTTGAATCTAACTTGCAATTGAAAATGGTTGAATGTGTTCCTGGAGTTAGTCTCTTTGGTGCTCGCAATGGTACTGAATTGTAGTTTTTCATTTCCATAAATACCATATTGGAAGCTATGAAGTTTTGTGATTTAAAGGGCCTTATTAAGGTATTTTCTGATCTATGTTATAATGTTGTTTCCTCATAAAAACAGACCTGGAGTTGTGGTTTTTTTTTGGGAAAAAAAATAAAATTATGCTAATTTGTTTCATTCACACATGTTTAACACACAAACCCTGCATATTTAGGCTGAGTTCTTCTCTAACTGAAAACACTCTGTTCCACCTTGTGATGTCATGTGGTAATACAGGAAGTGCTGCACTGTGTTTTTAAACTCCACACACCTGCACTAGAATCATTTGGATAATTTCAGCCCTGGAATTTCCAATCTCTACAGAACAAAAGTTAAAAGGAGCTGTTAACTTGAAAACTACCACTTCATGACATCACAAGGTGGAACAGAGCATTTTGAGCTTTGGAGATGTAGACAGACGAATAATGCCTGTTTACTCAAACATGTGTGAATGAAACAAAACACAACTCCAGATGTGTTTTTGATGAGGTAACAACATTATAATGTGGCTTAAAGCTCGTAAGAGCCATTTTTGCGTAATATACAGTGGAATCTTGCTGGTGAAGCAGATATTCCAGCTATTTTTAGTCTTGAATGTCATCACATTGTAATGTGACCAAATATTTGCCTAAAACATGCAAAAATCTTTTTTTTCCCCATCAGCTACGTACAACACATTTGTTACTATTTTGAGCCTTTTGCTGATCCATATTCAGATTTTTCACAATGAGTCAACAGGAAGTGATTGAGCAGAGTGTCTCTGGGGTCAGCAGGGACACACATGTATTTGGTTATGATTCACCCAGCTTCAAAATAACATTGTGATTTCCAGGTGAGATTTCTTGATAACTGTACTTGAACCTTATTTTAAGACATTTTACTGTAAACGTACATTTACAGATAACATATAATTAAACTTGCCTACAATGCCTCCACTGCCAGCACAGCCTGAAGCACATGACCTTGAGTACTGTTATAAGTAATAGTACAGTTGAGTACAGTTAGGAGCATTAGTAGTTTAGAAGACTAATTACCAGTACTAGTAAAATCAGCAGTACAAGGAGTAGTAATAGTATAGTAATATACCCAATACAGCCAATCTGAAGTAACAAAATTGCCATAACTTGCACACCATCAAAATATTTTGCATAATAGTTTATATTGTTTATAAACCATCCATCCATTTTCTTCTGCTTATCCGGGGCCAGGTCGCAGGGGCAGCGGTTTAAGCAGGCACTCCCAGACTTCCCTCACCCCAGACACTTCCTCCAGCTCCTCCGGTGGGACCACAAGGCGTTCCCAGGCCCTCCAGCGTGTCCGGGGTCTTGTCCAGGACTTCCTCCCAGTGGGACATGCCTGGAACCCCTCCCCAGAGAGGCGTCCAGGAGACATTTATAAACTGTTTATAACAGCTTTTTTTAAGAACTTCAACCAGTATTCTGGCCCTGTAGAGTGATATTTAGTAGTAGTAGTTAGCGGTGACCCAGCAGCTTTTGGTGTTGTTCCACTGCTATTGTTTTTGCTAATGCTGTGGACATTTGGCACATCCGGCATGTAAAGTTTAGACACTCGATCTCAGCCTCTATTGCCCGTCTTATCAGCGAAAAACAGTCCAGTCTAATTCCATCTTTAGAGCAAACAGAAGCCATGCAAATAGAAAGGACTTAGAGATTTGTTTTTCTCTATTTTTATCTCCAGCTGAAATAAAATAGGGCATATCAAATATTAATGTACATTTTGAGAGATGCGTTACGTAACCCGTGGCTATATTTAAGCGATCGGCTGACAAAACATTTGAAGTGTAAAAATATCTGGGGCTAACGTCACTGGGGTGGAAAAGGACTCAGAAGTTCAATGGAAAATACATCAGTTGGAGTCGGACGGTTGTAAATGTGTTTGAATCAGACAATACAAGGAAAGGCGTGTTAATGCTTCTTATCTGAGTGTTTGGGGCATCGCTATGGAAACAGGGCCACACCAAGGGGCAGGAACAACAAGTTTAGACTGAGAATGATACTGTACTGACAGCTGCTTAGTCATGGTGGAGTCTAGTGGTGGATGAAGTACTCAGTTTTGTTGCTTAAATAAAAGTACAGATACAGAGGTAAAACGTTACTCAAGTAAAGGTAAAAGTATCACATGAAAAAATCTACTTTAAGAGTAAAAAGTAAAAGTATTTCACACAAGTGCTGTTAATTTGTTAAACTGTAAATGTAGTAATATTGATTAAAAATAAGACATATTTTGCCCAAACCGAAGCTTGAACTTGAAAACTTTAGTCAGGATGTTGCCACGAACACGGTAAAAATAACTCCTCAAATCATATGAAAAGTGCTTTTTACTTCTCAGTTCATAAATGTAGTGGAGTAGAAAGTACAGATACCGCTCTCAAATGTAGTGAAGTAAAAATAAAAAGTACCCACTGTAAAATGTACTTGTGGATATGTACAGATACCTAAAAATTCTACTTGAGTGCAGTACTTTACTACTTGTACTTCGTTACCTTCCATCACTGGTTATATCTTAAAGACGCGCTATGTAACTTTTCGGGTAGGTTGTCTCCATAGAGGCGTTATTGCTTTGCCTTGAATGTTCCACGATTAAACTTCTATTTGCATTTATTCAGTTATAGCTATTAAACCTATTATAGCTGCTTAAAAAAAAAAAAAAAAAAGTATTCTTCCTTCATGGGACCAGGTTCGCCTCTTCACAGATCCGACATGTAAAATGGCTACTTGTTAATCAGCTCAGCCAGTTTACCGCTTGTATGTTGCTTTAGCTTGTTGCAAACTGCTTCCTTTTTCACTGTGCCATCAGACGACCTAGCGCCCCCTACTTTTCAAATGGGAATAGCTTGTCTCCAAAGAGGTGTTATTGCTTTGACTTGAATGTTCCACAGTGAAACAATCATAGCTGTTTTTATTGCTAAAAATGCATTCTTACTTCACGGGACCAGGGTCGCCTCTCCACAGATCTGACGGGTGAAACGGCTAACCAGCTCAGCCAGTTTACCGCAAGCGGACGATGTTTTAGCCTGTTACAAACTGCTTCCTTTTTCAGCGTGCCTACAGATGCAGACCTACCGCTCTCTACGGCCGTTTTTGACAACTAATGCCTGGAAAAACTGAACATTAAAAATCCAAATTAATGGAAATGGTGAAGTTCAAAAGCTCCAAACTGCATAACAGTTTTACACTGATGTCATGCTATGTACCAGTGACGCTGATCCGCGATCGTGTGTCACCTCTGTTTCCTGTTTAACACGGACAGCGTCATGTGACTTTGGTCTAAAAATGTCCGCCATTCTATTTATAGATTAATGGATGGATGACTGCCACTCTCCTCAATGTCACCGCAGCCCAATGACATAACAGCAGCCAATGTGACCGCCCGCCCCGTGTCCTATAAATACAACTGAAATCAAATCATGCACAGAGCTATTTCTGGAAGCTCGGTGTAAAAAAAAAAGAGTGAGATATGGCTTTTATGTGAATGAGCCGTGGCCTATGCACGTCTCAACCCTGACCTACATTCACTCGCAAAGTCTGACTGATCGACTGTTCCCTGCACGCACTGCGCACATGCTGGACACCACATGTGGGACTGATGTAGAAGCAGCAGTGTCCAACAATATTTACTCAAAGGGAGCTAACAATGCGCTAAACTCCTGCTTAATAAGGAACTGGATCCTGCACTCACAGTTTCGCAAAAAGGTAACACAGGCTGCACTAGCACAAATTAATGATTGGTTGCAGGCGCTGGGG
>KN470745.1:15630-27050 GCA_000787095.1 Periophthalmodon schlosseri | reverse complement strand
TCTGAGGTGTGACTGAGGTTTGCCTGATGTTTGCTTGAGGTGTGCCTGAGGTGTGCTTCAGTGTGTCTGAGGTGTGTCTGAGGTGTGACTGAGGTGTGACTGAGGTTTGCCTGAGGTGTGACTGAGGTGTGTCTGAGGTGTATTTGAGGTGTGTCTGAGGTGTGACTGAGGTGTGCCTGAAAATCATGGTGTTCTTCTGTAGTTGTTAAGTGATTATGTCACTTCCGGGTCCAAGTGGCTGATTTCTAGCATTTCTATTTTTTTTTTTTTTTTTTGTTTTTGCCACAATGCTGCCTGCCTTAGACCCAGAAGTGACATCACACTAAACAACTCTATAGGGCAGCCACAGACACCATTCTGTTATGACATCACCTGCTGGTTTGAAAATTTGAGCGTGAAATTTAAATCAGAAATATAGTCTGGTTAAAATAGCAGGAAAAACACAGGGGGCCACAGCAGCTGACTGTCTCATGAG
Source organism: Periophthalmodon schlosseri (assembly GCA_000787095.1). Classification (NCBI taxonomy): domain Eukaryota; kingdom Metazoa; phylum Chordata; class Actinopteri; order Gobiiformes; family Gobiidae; genus Periophthalmodon; species Periophthalmodon schlosseri. Next base: position 26,575 of record KN470745.1, on the reverse strand, counting down.
CGCGGCACACAGGATTCTACAGTAAACACATATACTCGCCTCTGTACTGCTGCTTTCTTTTTTATGCATTCACTCTACATACAAGCTATACAGTGCGACATACACCAAATCAAAAGTACCAACAGTATTACGCATATTATCACGACTGGAGGACAATGTGGATTTAGTACCATGTCTACATGACTGAATTAGTGACGGGACTTTCAACTCTTTTGTGGGAACGAATCTTTTGGATCCATCCACTTCAAAGAGCCGTTCAAAAGACTGGCTCTTTTAATACGACAGAAGCCAGGTGATTTTAACGACAAACTAATCATGAAGAGACATGACCAAGGCTAAGATTTGTTTAAAACAGTTCAAAATGAAAGTGGGAGTGTGTTTACTCTTTGGAATTATGCATGAACTAAATCAAACAGCACTACAATAATCATTTAAAAAACAGTTGTTCTCGTGTTGTCTACTCTACTTATGTGCTGATTTTTTTGTTGGTTCAGTGTAAATCTGTATAAAACGCATAAAAACAAGAGAGAAAAATCTTCGCTTCTTTTAAAAAATTAGATCTGGCTCCAGCCGTTCACAAGCGCCATATCTCTACACTGAATGTTTGTGTCTGTTTACCTCTGGTTATCTCTTCTGATGTATTTTACTTTATTGATAAATAGACCCACATTCGCGCGCCAGCTCCCTCAGACAGATGCATAGTACCAAGCTACATCGATCTCCCGCCCCTGTGAAAAATGTGTGTCTGAATATGGAGTTACCGCGCGAGACTAGAGCCATCACCGTGGCTGGGCTTTGATTTACTGAAGTCAGATGGCTGTGTGATTCAGTGCATCCCTCTTCACTTTCACTAACAACTTTTTATAACGACAGATCATAGAGACCGCACAGTGATGAATATGGACCCCCAAAAGAGTGATTCTTCTGTGCAGCCGGGAGTAGATTGAGTTTCTGTTGTGAAAAGAGGGGCAACGTTTTTTCTAAGAAGTGGTGGCATTTTGAAATAAGCCCAGATAAAAACACCACTGGTCCAAATCCCGAGGAATAAACCTTATGTGCAGGCCTGAAGCTATTTGAGTTTAAGACGAAGACGCGACCTTTACCACATCAGCAGGTGTATTTGAAAGATGAAAAAGTTTTATTTTGTTATATTTTGTAAAGTGTTTTTGGTATATTTTCAATAGAATAGTTGAAGTGGAGGCACAATATTTAACAGGCCCACTGTGGAGAATTTAACTACTTGAGGCAGCCACAGTATGGAAGAGATTCAATTCAGCGTATTTTTGTAAAGCTCAAAATTACAACAGCAGTCGCCTCTTAGGGCTTAACAAGATCATTGATTTAACCAGACATTGGTCAATAACAGACACATTAACCAATATTCATAGAAAACAAGCACATGGAGAAGTGTCTCAGAGCGCCCCCTGTCCTTAGAACCTCCTCCTGCAGGAACAAATCCAGTAGGAAAGAGAAAAACCTCGAGGAGAACTGCAGGGAAGGAGAGATCTAAACCCAACTAACTAAGGACTAAACCAGGACTAAACCAGGACTAAACCAGAGCGGGTGGGCTGCAGGTGTGTCCAGGACTAACACACATACATTTACAGATAAAGTTTAAAACTGTAGGGTCAGAGCCCACTCAAGACTAAGACTAAGGGACAGAGGGGGGCTCATCCAGGATAGGGTAGGGGTCATCCAGCCAAATGACAGAAGGGGAGGGGATCCAGGTCCACAGAACAGGATCAGGGTGATTCTCCTGTCAGAGAATAGCCTTCCAGAGAAAGGATGTCTTTACAGTTTGTTTATTTGCAGCAGGACTCCATTACATGAACAGTTGTGTGGTTTAGTGGGTGTGAGTGACTGGTCTGAAGCAAAGCAAAAACAAAAAAGAAGATATAATGAATAACTGGGTGAGTGTTCAAATACATTACCTATGGATTCTGAATGGGGGTCACTGGTGAGAGTTATAGCATTTTGTACCTGGCAATTTACTGGGAATTATCACTAAGTTTACATTCACACCAGGAAAACCGGATAACTGGCCTAATCCAATTTAAACAGATTTATCAAAATGAGTGAATCGACTTTCAAAGATCCCAATAACACATCTGGAGAAGCCGATACGTACTCTGATACCTGCTAGACTGGGCCAGACTAGGAGAGGCGTTCAACTGCAAGAGATAAGAAACAACCAGGCAAATAATTAGACGTGTGTTTGGACGTGTATTCACTCATTTAAGATCAAACAAGACAAACTACAGATGCTCCACCGTAACTAACACATATTGCTTTGTTTTGGGCCGCTACATTAAAGAAGACATATTTGTCCTTGTGTCTGTTATATAGTGATAGTCATTTTTATTAGCAGTTATAGCTGTACAGTTTCATTGCTAATGCTAAATTAGTAGACACTTTGCACTTCTCTTAGCCCCCTTTCACACCTATTGGGTTCTTTGACCTGTTGTTGACTCGGACAAGAGCGGTCTCACAGGTTTTGGGGTAAAGACAATTTGAATGTGGTTGTTTAAGGCACTTGAAGCTCTGTGCATGTAAACGTAGTGAGTGTGTGAACTGCCTGTGAAGTGTTTGTGAATAGAGCTTAGAGCTTAACTGTGAACACGGCGCATACTGTAGACATCTTGCACTTGACAATGGAGAGCTCCCTTTGGCGTGGGGAAAGGGAGGAGGCGGCCGGAGCGGATCTCAAACTTCACAAATTGTTTTATAAATATGTGTTTCTAAATCAGTGTGTGAATGGGAGGTGTTGTCTTATGGCACGAGCCCACACACGTCTCTGCTCCTCTGTATCATGGTATTATGTAACACAATTATGATTAAAGATGCACTGTGCAACTTTTCTGGTGGGTGTCTGCTACCTGTCTCCACTAGTGTTGTTTCAAACTTGAGTTTGATACTAAGGAATAGCTTCGATACTCAATACTGATTCTGATACCACGATGATGATGATAATGATACTAATAATCTTTATTTAGACAATGAAATATGATTTGTGAAATGTAATTAAGAAAAAGTTCTTATTGAGAGAAAACAGTGCAACTTTAATTCAAGATTATTTGTAGGCATACAAAATAAATAAAAAAAAAAAAAAAAAAAAAAGATGCACTGCCCAAGGACACACACATTTTCACTGGTGAAAAAAAAAAAAAAAAAAAAAAAAAAAGATTTTTGATTAAAATCTTGTTTAGCAAATTCCCGTCTCCCGTCTCTATTATTGGCACGCCTGGCAATAGGCGATAGGAAGCCAATAAAAACACTTGCTCAGAATGTATGACTTATGGAAATACTCAACAGAATTACACACAAAAGATTTACAGATTATAGTAAACTTAGAGAAGTCACTCTGGTACTGTCCCCCACACGTGATGGTTCAATTCCCGAAACCAGTATTGTCTTGTGTCTGTCTCTGTCCAGGGGCAAGACACTTGGCCATTCTGCATGTAACCACACAGAGGTTGGTGGTTGGAGAGGTTGTCGGAGGCAGTTGGTACAGAATGGCAGCCACATCTGTGTGACTTAGCCCCATGGCAGATGTGGCCACAGAGTTTGAACTTAAAGATGGTATTCTTTGTTGACATCAGAAACCTGAGATAAGACGTTAAAACATGTTTGAATTGTGTTTTGTAAAATTGTGTATCTTTCTATAAATGAACCATGTGGAACCAGCTGGTGTACTTGATTCAGAAAAACAACGGTGAATAGAGGAGGTATTTTATATAAATATATCTAACTAGTCCCTCGCTCTCGCAAACCCTTTGATTCATCACTAGAATCACAAGCATGGATCTTTTGTCCACTAGCACAGCTTTAGAAGAGCTTTTTTCAGACAGAAACAGGGTGAACCACCCTCACACAGCCAATCAGCTCTCATCCCAGTGTCATATATTGACTCACATGGCTATTTCTTGCAAGATTGCAATAAATAAAATGTTTTGTGTTTTCATGTTAACAGCTTTTACCTTTTGTTTAGTAGAGATTGGAAATTCCACAGCTGAAATTATCCAAATGATTTTAATGAAGGTGTATGGAGTTTAAAAGCACAATGGAACACTTCCACATGACATCACAAGGTGAAACATAGTGTAGTGTAATATGGGTCCTTTAAGATCTAAATATGCTTACATTTAGTTTTACATAAAGGTGCTGTGCCTGATTTTTTTTTACTGTCTTAAAAATGGGAAAACAGGGTCCAAAATGATTCCTCACTTCTGTTATGCATTCTGAGCATCCTAATTATTCACCACAATGTGTTTATAAGTGCTTTTCACAATTTAACAGATAAGATCTGAATCAACTGAGGGACTAGCACTTCATGATTCTCAGACAATAAAATGCTTTAGATGGGAGAATATTAGGTCCCTCTAAAACTCTGTGTTTGTTTTGCAGCCACTCTGGGGACTCTGGAGTTCAGCCTGCTGTACGACCAGGAGAACAATGCTCTGCACTGCACTATCAACAAGGCCAAGGTATGGTGACTCCATCTGTGGGAAAAGGAGGAGGTGAAGAGGCTGAGGAGGCTGATGCTTCTGCTGCTGCAGTGGAAATGACGCAGAGGTGGAGCTGAAATAGCAGGATACCCGAGGGGAGACAGTGTAGTAATATGACTGTATAGAGAGATGATTGGTTGAGAGACAAAGCAAGGAGGGTTTGATTGGCTGGTAGTGACAGGTGACTAGAGGAGGAGGAGTCGGCAGGAAATACAGTCTTTCTGGTTGAGAACGTTGGACAGTACTCTGGATGTAGAGCTATGCAATTAATTGATTGAGTCATTTCTTTTGGTCAGTGATCAGTTTGGGTCTTGGACAGGTCTACAGCCAATCCTCTGTCATAAAAGCATGTGGTTAAGTAATTTGACAATTTAAATGGCATTGATTTATCAAGCACTTACTGATGTGCTAAGCAGCTAAATGCGCCAAAAGTGGAGTGTATCTCACAGAGACGCTAAAGAAGATGCAGTGCAGTTTTACTCCTATGAGTGAATGAATATGCAAAATGGGGCGTCTTCATCAGAGGCGAAGGAAATGCAAATGAAGTTGTTTAGTGGGTGCTGTCAGATTTATCACACCTGTGAGAGCAAAAACTGTGTGATAATATAGTACAGGGCAGACAGGTGTAAACATTTTAAACAGGCACTTTTGCACCAATAGGGCATTTGATATTGATTTTAACTGTTTTAAAAAAAGAACCAACAAGTACAGATAAGATAATAACATAATAATGTTGTTTTCAAAGCAGCAGTAATAAAATATAAACTCTTTACCTGCGACACTTTAGTACTTTAACAAGTCTTCAACTGATCCAGAGTGTTCCACAGCAGCTGTCCATCAAACTGGGCTTTCATCTGTCTATCCCATGTCCTTAAGACTGTCCCCTGTCCTAAAGACGGTCTCATTTCCCTTGTCTTAAAGCTGAGAATGTCCCATGTCTTAAAGACTGTTCCATGTCCTAAAGTGGAGACTGTGTATAGGATCCTGGTTGAGGCATGATGTGCTTACTGTCTCTGCACTGCTCTGATGCCACAGGGGCATACACATATTGCGCTTAAGTCCACAGGGAAAAGGATAAAGCTGGTTTACTTGCTGTTATAAGTTTTCATGGGTCCCTGAAAACTTCTTAATCCAAGCACTATGCGAAAATGTCCTGAAGTAGGGCAAACGTTCATTTCAACACTTCAACAATTCAATAGTCCTCAGATGCAGAGGCATGCAAACTTTTGCACTCGCTGAATGCTCTCATTTACATATCAGTTTTGCAGCAGAAATAATACGCACTTCTCAATAGTAAATCACAGGAAACATGCCCACAAACTGCACATGCACTTTTCAGTTCAGTTTACACTTGTAGTTTAGCGCATGGATTGATAACTGAGGCCCTAAATGTCCGGATTGCTTATGTTCAGGAAAGTGATATGGGAAAGCCGTTTTTATAAGACAAAAGGATTTTTAAATGTTGTTGAATATGAAATGATTAATTTTTGGCATATTGTCCAGCCCTTCTCTGGATACATGGAACAGAAACATGCTTAATTTTTATTACCTCAAAATCTGTGAGTGCCAAAACATTCATATTTGAATTTCATTAAAATTTTGCCCATAATGCTCTGAGAAGACCTTGCATCTGCTGTATAGCTAGAATCTATGACACCCGTGGATCATTATGATATATTTTTGCACAGTTTAAATCACAATATTAATCAAAAACGACTTAATAAAAGAAACAAGTCCGCTGACTTACGCGTTAGAAAACTGTGGTGCCCAATGGAAGCTGACATCATCACAACAAAGAGCTGTGTAGCTGTCGGCACCTCCGATAGATAGCATATCATGTTAGCAAGCCGCAGATTTTTTATTTATTTATTTTTTTACCAAAATGACTACTCAATGCTGCTGAATCCTATGTATATCACCGATTAAGAAAGTACTACCTGCTTTATACCACCAGCTTCATACTACCACCTTTATACTACCAGCTTTATACTAACAGCTTTATACTAACAGCTTTATACTAACAGCTTTATACTATCAGCTTTATACCACCACTACGTATTCTGAATAGTATTTTTAGTAACTGTATTCTGGTACAGTTACTTTTTAACTTGGTAATATTCAGAATACTGTTATTTTCCTAAATTAAAAGGAATACATGGTGGTACTTCATTATGCAAAACACAGCTCTTGCAGTGTGTGCATGTGTGATTTTTCATCTCTAATTAGACATAAATCAATAAATAACAGTGCAACAATAATAAAGCTGTTTGTAATTATATGTCATGTTTTTTACACTATAACATAATGCAAGTCTGTGTACAGTACTCTGATTGGCCCCTGTATTGGAATATGTTACGAAATACATTTTAATTTGGGTATTCAGTATTCTGTAACTAAATATATTTTCAAAGTATTCTTCCTAGCGTTGCCAGTCACCAATACGAGGCCGGCAGTGTGTCTTTGATCTGGAGAGCATCATCGCCCCTCAAAGGACACAGTTTTGTCTCGCAGGAGAAGTTACAGAATGCGAAACCAGCAGGAAGATGAGGAGACAAAGAGGAAGAAAGCAGGTGGTATGAACAGGTTAGGGAGAGGAAGAGGCACTTTAGGTGTGGTTCTGAACTTAAGATAACTAAACTTATCTTGGCACGGTAAGTATATTTGTATAACACAATTGGTCCACCTTTTACAGAATAAGAAAGACATTAAAATCACAATACAACCAAAAAGAAATATAAATAATCATCATAAAATGAACATTAAAAGAGAAGAGTGCAGAATAAAAAATGTTCAGTCATATGCACAGCTAAACAGAACAGAATTTAAACACTGTCAGAGCAGAGGCCTGTCTCAGGAAGACTGTTACAGTTTCTTAAAGCTGCTTAAAACTGAAATGCAGATTCTCCATGTCTTGTCCTGACTTCTTCATTACTAAGGTCAAAGTTAAGATGTACTGTATTGTTCCCATTTGAAATTTCTCCAGAAGTTAGCGTTAACCTCCAAACATAGCAAAATATGAAAAACCAGGGTTGTTTAGCTCACAACCTCTCAACCTCACTGTAGGACAGTTTTGTGTAGTTCATTGATGTTGCAGTTAGCGCAAGCATATAGTTAAACATTTCTGGCAAATCTCTCCATAATTATAGTGGGCCACAACAGTTTGACATTAAGCGCCACAAATCCCACTTAAAACCTCAGAAACTGGAGCTGCAAGTTAGATGTTGACTCTTAAATTAGATCTATTCTGCAAAATCAACGCTTCAGAGCTTTTAACCTTGTTATAGTTGTTTCCTCCTCACTGACCCTCTGAAGTTGTATTTAGAGTGAGTCATACATGCCTGAGTAATCTTTATTCTCCTGCATTCAACATGTCATCGCTCCAATCTACCCCTGACATGTGGCTCTTTGTCATGATGGCGTACCATTAAGAGGCAGGTGAGAATCTACTCCTAATACCTCACTGTTTCTTGTATTTTTAAATGGTTTTAGATAAATATTGCAATTTATAACAAATTATAACAATGATAAATTGGTGTCATAGATTGGTGTCTTTTTTAATACTCATAGGTAAATGTAGCAAACATAGTGGCAGGCTGTGTGTGCAGCTCTTCTAAAAGCATCACTCCAGGATGGCTCTATAGTGCGTGTTTTAGCTGGAGCTGTTTGGTTTGAGAGCTTATGAGGTCAGGAGATTTGTTCTGTTTTGTTTGTATCGTGATCATATGTTTATGAAATTATAAAACGTCACAAAAAAGCACAATTTCAGTGTGTATTTCATAAAATTTTGCCATCCAGCGTCAGCAGAATCACATACTATTAGTAATATGAACATAGCTAACTTGCTAGCTGCTGCGTTGCAAATAGGAAGTGAGCATGGGCGTGCTTCCGGGTCCATTGGCTCTGGCTCCAAGTCAGTTTGTATTGAGAAACTGTTGCCCCTCTCTCCATAACTGCTGCTGTCAGGTTCGTCATTTTGGTCTTAAAATGCTTGTATTAACTCGCTGTACATGATCCTGGGGGTTATTTCACAGTGGTCCCTAAATCAAGATATGAACATTGATAACAGACAAACCAGGTGCCTTGTTTCCCTGAGGTCGCTCTCGCTAGCGTTAGCAACAGGTTTGATTGACAGCGTTGCTAAGCAGGTGCTCCCTGCAAAACCAGCGGTGTAGTCTGGAAGGGGCATTAGCTTCAACAGCCTTGCTCCTGATTGGTTCTTTGGTTGCTATGACACTCGTGGTCAGGATTCCAAATATGGAACTCGGCTCCAAATTGGCCCCTATAACTGCTCTATCCTAGCGAGCTTCATTTGACTGGAGCCGAGCGCTGTGGGTGACGTCACACTCACTTAGTCCACTTCTTTATACAGTCTATAGGCTGAATGAGATCTTGGCCAAACTCAAGTTGTGGACATTTATTCAATTAAAAGATACATTTAAGTCAGAATTTTCTGTCAGAGCAAATTTGGCTAGAAATCATAGATAGGTGATTGCACAGCTGCGCACAGGAACCCTTCCCCTTGCCTTAGAAACGGGAGGTTTTCTCAAAGCCCTGAGGCACTCTGTGGTCTATGTGAGATGGGGAATTGGAAAGTGAAGCTCATTTCTGTTGTATTGTCCTTTTTATAATGGACTTGATATGTTCTGGTGTAATGAGGACAACAAGATAAAATGCTGGTTTCATTCTTATGTTTTCAAGTTGGCATCATTTGTCTGTAAAGCCTGGAAGAAGTAGCAGACTTGTTTAAATGAGTCCATTCATGTCTGTAAATATTTAAATGCATGTCTCCCACCTGGCCTACTGAAGTGTGTTAATGGTGTCTTGTAAGTAGTGTTGTTCCGATACCATTTTTAAAAATCCCATCAGTGTATTTGCCAATACTGATACCAGTCTGATACCTCATAGTGTAAAGAAGTAAACTAAGGCAACTCAATTTGTTACAGTTCTGTAAAGCCTGGAAGAAGTAGCAGACTTGTTTAAATGAGTCCATTCATGTCTGTAAATATTTAAATGCATGTCTCCCACCTGGCCTACTGAAGTGTGTTAATGGTGTCTTGTAAGTAGTGTTGTTCCGATACCATTTTTAAAAATCCCATCAGTGTATTTGCCAATACTGATACCAGTCTGATACCTCATAGTGTAAAGAAGTAAACTAAGGCAACTCAATTTTGTTACAGTACAAGAGCAAAAAATAACACTAGTAAAAGTCTATCTATCTAAGAAAATCTACAAGAATAAATTAGATTTTGAGGACTAAAGTATTAGTCAAATGTATAATGGTCTTGATGATGAGTTGCTGATGCTGATTTAAGCACTTTTACTTTTCTACTTCGTCACTTTGTACCAGTGTGTGGCTAAAAACAACAGTGAGGCTTGTAAAAAGAGCTCGTCCTTGGAGCACATGGCTAATTATGCAGGGTAAACAAAGCTCCTGTTAGCTGTTTTGGGGCAGTCTCAGTCTCTGTACTTAATTTGAGTTAAGTTCAGCGTCCAGTCCAAAGGCTAAATGAAGGTATCAAAGAGGTAACACAAATGACTTTTCCATCATCAGCAGTACATTTGAAGCATCTACAGAGTCTGCATTTAAAATACACTGATGCTGATTTAAGCACTTTTACTTTTCTACTTCGTCACTTTGTACCAGTGTGTGTGAGGCCTGTAAAAAGAGCTTGTCCTTGGAGCACATGGCTAATTATGCAGGGGAAACAAAGCTCCTGTTAGCTGCTGTTGGGCAGTCTCAGTCTCTGTACTTAATTTGACCAAAGTTCAGCATCGTAACCAGTTGTTCAACAGCAGCAGTGCTTGCATCTACGGTTCTTCAATTCAGAAAATACAGAGTGGTATCGGAGCAGTGATTTGGTACTGGTGAATACACGCCGATACGATACCTGAAAAATGTGTGGTATTGGAGCTTTTGTCGTAACCAGTTGCGGTATCGAAACAACCCCACTTATGAGCACATGAAAGGCCTGGGCGTATTTGTATGCAAGACACAATAATAAAATTAACTCAAATTCAATATAAAAACAAAATAAAGAAAAAAACATTTGTGCAACCAGTGCGAGTGAGATGACAGTTCTAACGGCGTGAACTAAAAACAGAAACAGAGCTTTTCTCAGACAATATATCCTCACTTTCAGAAGCTGTTGACATGTTGGTTCTGTGTGCGTTAGGCAGAATGTGTCTACTCCTCTGGTAATTACAGGCTCCTAATATCACCATGAAATACCCAGTGGGGGCCACGACAACATTTGAGGATGAATTTAATTTTTGGTGTTGAGAATCTGGAGGGTATGAGCCAAAAAGAAGCAAAGCACTGGTTAATCACTTGTTTCTTCCACCTTCTGAGAGATTATTAAAAATGACTCAATTATAATGGTGTTAAGATTGATTATTCTAATGGCGTGAGTGGGATTTTCAAAGAAATTATTGTTTGAGAG
>KN470744.1:2691-13507 GCA_000787095.1 Periophthalmodon schlosseri | reverse complement strand
AAGAAGAAGAAAAAGAAGAAGAAGAAATAATTAAACAGATAAAAGAATTTTAAAACAACAACAACAACATAAAATTTACTCAGGATTAAAGGCTGCTACTCCATTCATTACATCTTTTATCTGAAAACTGTAGACTGTATATATAAATGGACATAGCTAACCTGCTAGCCGCCGTGTTCCACACAGGAAGTGATCATGGATGCGCTTCCGGCTCCATCGACTCTATCTCCAGTTCAGTTTCTATTGAAAAACTTTCACCCCTCTCTCTGTCACTGCTGTCAGGCTCGTCATTTTGGTCTTAAAATGTTCGTATTAACCCGCTCTACATGATCCTGGTGTTTTTATTTGGCTATTTTGTCTGTAAATCAAGATATGAACAGACCAATGAGACGCCTTCTTTCCCTGAGGTCGCTAAACCAGCGGGCGTTACCTTCAACAGCCTCGCTCCGGATTGGCTCTTTGGTTGCTATGATACTCATCGTCAAATATTGAACTCAGCTCCACATTCGCCCCTGTAACCGTTAGCATCGGTGAGCTTCATTTGACTGGAGCCGAACGCTGTGGGTGACGTCACACTCACTTAGTCCACTTCTTTATACAGTCTACGCTGAAAACAACCGAAGTATCCAAAGTGCTGTCAAATTAACGCAAATGTGCTGCGCGGATTCAGGCCACCCCTTCCAGCCAATCAGAAAGCTCTTTGCTGCACCTCACGGCCAATCAGAAAGCTCGACACAGCACCTCACAGTCAGAATGTTTGCGGAGCTGTGTCCAAACTTACTCTGCCTCAAAGCGCTGTAGATTGCAAGTGTTTTGATTGGTCCAGGTTGACCTTAAATGTAAAGATATAAACTATGCATATGCTACACATACTCTGTCACATCTGTCAACTCATTTATTACAGATGGGTTAAGTGTCTTGCCCAAGGACACAACGACGGCATTCATCTGTTGGAGCCGGAATCGCACCGCCAACCTGTGGGTCTGTGGAGTAGCCGTTTCGGGACGAGGGGGCTTTTTTACTCTCACACACCTGGGATACTGTCCTGAAGAAGTCGGCCTGCAGATGGCGCTGTCGTCCCGCCTCCACCGGTAGGAAGACGGCGCCAAAACCTGTTTAAATCAGCTGACGGGACACGTCACAGCAACATCACGTGACCACTCTGAGGCGCTAGTGAGCAGTCCAAACCGTCAGGGATGAAAACAAACTAAACCTCGGGCTGGAAAAAGAATCTATTTTTAAAAAGCAGCTGTAGTTTTGCCCCACAATCTATACTCAAGTTTGCATTTTGTTTTAATTCTTAGTTTCTATGACGACTCACGGCATCTTACTCCATCTTGACCCGGAAGTCGACCTCGTACGGGTCGAGGTTAGTCTTTGGGTTAGGTGATAATACAGCGTGCTGCACAGATGTGGTTGCCAGATAAGGTTTATGATATGAGCACAGTTGGACCGCGCTCCCCCTCTCTCCTCGGCCCCCCTCAGAGCTGAGCTGAGGCTGCGCCAGAATGGGGTCGTTTCGCAGCAGGACGCACACAGAAATCTCCGCTCACATTTAAATGATCAGAACAAACCCACATTGTTCCAAAAGTTTTACCTCAATTCTGCTTTTTCTGACCTGGTTTAAGGAGAAAAGGGAGGAAGAGCATTTTTATATGGAACAAACATGAACAGTGGTTTTCATAAATGGAGGACACTCAGTAGGAATCATGTTTACTCTTAGAAAAGCAGGTTAAAAATGTGCTCTCTTCTCAGAAAGTGTCTGCGCTTGTCCTGGTTTTCTCCTGGTTTAGTCCTGATGTAGACTTTGTTTGGTCCTTCTAGTCCTGGTTTAGTCCTGGTTTAGTCCTGATGTAGACTTTGTTTGGTCCTTCTAGTCCTGGTTTAGTCCTGGTTTAGTCCTGATGTAGACTCTGTTTGGTCCTTCTAGTCCTGGTTTAGTTCCAGTTTAGTTTGAGTTTTGATGGTGTAGCACTGTAGGATTCAGCCCATCCAGAAATGCTCCTCTGTGTTTTTAAAGTCCACATACACAAGATTCATTCAGATGATTACAGCTAAAATTCCCTTTTCTGATGCTAACCAACTTTGAAAGCGTAGCAGCTAGTGTTTTAGCCTAATTTTTTCCTGTTTAATTCCACTGGTCGTTAAATAAAACATATATGGAGAGTTATTATATGTATCTTAATTTGCACTCCAATGTTTTTTTTTATCTTTTAAATACTGAAGTTGATGTAGTTACTATTAGAATATGCCATGTTCACTGACGTATTGTCAATGTCAATTGCATGTTTCTCCTCCACCACCAGGGGGCATAGTCCTCATGGTGTATTCAGCCACAGGTCAAAGAAAAGATCATCGCGTACAGCTCCAGGGAAGTGACCGTCTGCATGTTCACGGGGCTCTGTTCACTTGAAGACCGTTGTCATGGAAATAAGTAGGTTGGTCAGCTGATGCTTCTCGTGTGGCTCATGTGTTTGGAGTGAAAGATGTGCAGTGTTTGTGAACAAGACTCAACAGTGAAGTAAAAAGAGCTGATACTGGGACCACTACTATGTGTGAAAACCTGGATTAGACACGGTCCCTGTAAAAGTCCGTCCTGCGCATTTGACCCAGGCTTTTCCTTTGCCTCAGGTCGACCTGTCAGCAACAGGAACCCGTCTCCAGCCAGAATCTTGCTCCCCATTACTGGAATAGCAAACTTACAACACATAGTGAGCAAATGAAAGCATCTGGACAAATGTAACAGACAGAACATACACACAAACCTGCTCACGCCAGAGTCATATGAGCAGCTCTGAAGTGAGTGCTGCACATTATCAATCTATGAGGGCTCTGGAAAAGGTCATGATGATTATTTGAACCTGATTGGTCGAAGCGTCGCAACAGTGGAACAAGATGAAAAATCAAACTTTTGTGAAATCCAGTTGAGCGAAAGCACCTCCACAAAAGCACACAGCTCTTCCCCCTGCACCTTGTTCACAAACTAAACGGTCGTATTGACACTAAAAAAGGCTGAAGTTCGTCTGTCGGCGTCGCCATGTTTGTTTTGGTTTGTTTGGGCGCTTCACCTTTGGCTTCAGCTTAAGCCTCAGTGCTGTTCTGTGATTGGTCCGGCCGATTGTCCTTACAGCAAGAGTCTTGTAAGATGGATTCTCGTGAGTTTGTGAACTCACAAATATCAGAGAATCCATCCTCCTGTGCGAGGTCACACACTGCACACTCCTCTGAAGGACAGAAAGCAGCTGGATACTGTAAAATACTGTTCCTGTGACATTTTTGAGCCACTGCGAGCCCCGGACTCTGCGAGCCCCGGACTCTGCGAGCCCCGGACTCTGCGAGCCCCGGACTCTGCGAGCCCCGGACTCTGCGAGCCCCGGACTCTGCGAGCCCCGGACTCTGCAAGCTCCCACACTCTTGAACCTCACACTCTGACCTCACACTCTTGACCCCACACACTGAACCCCACACACTGAACGCCACATTCTGACCCCCACACTCTTGACCCCACACTCTGACCCCACACTCTGAACCCCACACTCTGACCCCGCACTCTTGAACCCACACTCTTGAACCCCACACTGTGACCCCCGCACTCTGACCCCACACTCTTGAACCCACACTCTTGACCCCACACTCTTGAACCCTGCACTCTTGAACCCCACACTGTGACCCCCGCACTCTGACCCCACACTCTGAACCCACACTCTGACCCCACGCCCTGACCCCTCACTCTGAACCCACACTCTTGAACCCACACTCTTGGACCCCACACTGTGACCCCCGCACTCTGACCCCACACTCTGACCCCCACACTCTGACCCCCACACTCTGCCCTTTCCACTGCCCACTGCTGCTTTGGAGAAGTGTCGTGCCCGTGGGGACCTGTTAAAGCCGTTTTATTCTGCCTCTTTACTGGGAAAAAGAGAGCTGTAAGTTACAGAGGACCATATGGAGCAGTGGATACAGCGGAGGGATATTTACTGTACAACACTCTGCACAAATCTGTGGAAATGACTGGATTTTTAATACGGATCTATATTATGAGCTGTTAACTTTTATATATTACAAGAAACAGTTACATCAGCCATTTTCTCAAGAAGGGGACAGATGTTTGACCTGGTTTATAGTTAATATCTCTGTGATTGGTCCTATCCACATGAAACAAAAACTGGCACAAAGTTCAACGTCTTCTGTCAGTATAAATAAACAAAAGCGAGATGCTTTTTTGATAATATTTTCAGAAAGTAGTTCCATTATTCAACCCCAAAGACGTGATCATTGTCAGTAAAAAGGACTATAAGCCTTAAGATTAATACGAAAAGTTTGTGGAGCCGATCTCAAACTAATAATGAAAAGGTTCAACATTTGTGGATCAGAAGTTTGGAGATTTATTTCAAAAACAGTGAATCTCCCATAGCGTTATATAGGCCCCGCCCTCCATCTGAAACTATGACATCATCAAACTATAGAACTGAACACAACCTACTGATACTTTGCAGTGACCTCATGGGGGGTTTCTGCTCGTATGCCTATGGCGGAATGTTCAGCAGTTGCCATAGTGACACAATGCACACATTAGCAAACACTGCTAAACACATTTTTAGACTCAAGAAAAAATACAAAATGGATTTAAACAACACATTTTCAGAAGCCTGTGATCAATACAAACGTTCATGGTCCTGTTTAGAGGTTTGATTTTCAACAAAAACAGTGAGAAACTGTTGGCTAATGCTAATGCTAGCTAGCTTGTGACTATAATGTTATTTGACAGGGACTTGTTTAACAGCACAAACCAGCTCACCTGTTATGTTCCAGCTAGACTTGTTTAACAGCACAAACCAGCTCACCTGTTATAGTTCCAGCTAAGTCAACTCTTTCTGGTCAGATTGTGTTAAAATAAAGATCAGATTAAAGTTTAACAGGGCTTCAGACAGAGCAGAGCCTACAGTTAGCATCACACCCCAGGAAATGTTGATGATATCACTTGCAAAGTATCAGTTCAAATCCTGTAATCCCATTTTTTACACCCTGTAAACAGCACTTTGTAAATATTCATATACTTCTATTCCTTTTAGGGCGTAACTATGTCACGTTGCTTCATGCTTCAGGGGCTAGAACCGTAAACCCTCCAGTCGTTGGGCAGAAGCATAAAGGCGCTGTACCTGATTTTTACTTACTTTATGCATTTGGAGCATTATTCACCGTGATGAGTTTATAAGCAACTCTCAGAGACCAAAGCAAAGTCTTGACGTGACGGTAAAGCTAACAACAACTAGCAAGCTAACGTGCACTTCCTGATTATCGGACTTTTGACCTCAAGAGCTGCTTATGCAATATATCTGTCCTGGGGTAAGACACATTTTGCTCAAATACATGCGTGGAAAAAACATCAGGTAGAGAGCCTTTAGCAACCCGCCGCTCTCTGCCTTCCTTTCTCGTTCCTCCTCTTCTCTTCTCTCTCTCCCCCTATTCCCTTTCTCTCATTCTCCCTCTTTCGCTCCCAATCGCTCCCTCCCTCGAGTCCTGTTTACATCACGCTTTGGCACAGAGCCTACAGAACATGTGTGTTTTCAAAGACACTGGTCTTAATGAGATCGAGACGCGACTCGCTGCTGCTCAGAACTCATTAAAAAGACCCGCTCCCCTTTTACTTAGAAAATTATTAGAAATTATTTAGAAGAAAAGGTGGAACAAGAGCCAAGACGTTTGCGCGTTATGAAAATACTGCTCCCAAAATGTACCACTACTACTGCAAGTGAAATATTGCACTGGCCACACAGCAAAAAGCTCCTCAGTCACTTTGCATAGAAAGAGTGATCAGCACTTATATAATGTACATTTTGTGCTGTGGGTGTTTTAATATAGAGCAGAGATATCCACACAATTTATTACCAACAAAATATCCCAGGCTAAGCAATAGACCTGCGTTTGTTTCAATAATGATGATGTAACAACTGCTCTATTAGCATCAGCAAAAAGACATTTACAAAGGGCTTTACCAGCGCGGCCCTGGCAAATAACCAAACCAGAACTGGGCCAGAATCAAACAAGGCCTAAAATAGAACTAAACCATGGATCAAAACTACAGACTGTATGTACACATGGACGTAGCTAACCCGCTTAGCGTTCCACACAGGAAGTGATCATGGGCGCGCTCCCGGCTACATCGGCTCTGGCTCCAATTCGCTTTCTATTGAAAAGCTGTGGCCCCTCTCTCTGTAACTGCTGCTCTCAGACTCGTCATTTTGGTCTTAAAATGTTCGTTTTAACCCGCCCTACATGATCCTGGGGTTTTTATTTCGCTGTTCTGTCCGTAACGCAAGATATGAACAGACAAGTCAAGCGACTTCTTTCCCCAAGACCCAAGCACCTGGAAGCCTCTCCATCTCCTTTATTGATACTTTGCAGCTGATGTCATCAACATTCTCTGGGGGTGTGATGCAAACTGTAGGCACTGCTCTGTCTGAAGCTCTGTTACTCTCGATTAAAGTTAGGCTTCAATCTGAGCTTTGTTTTAACACAATCTGACCATAAAGAACTACAACAGGTGATCTGATTTGTGCTGTTAAACAAGTACCTCTCAAATAACAGTAGTAGTCACAAGCTAGCTAGCATTAGCCAACAGTTTTTCAGCTAGTCACTCTCACTTTTTGTTGAAAATCAAACTCCTAAACAGGACCACGAACGCTCGTATTTATCGCCGGCTCCTGAAAATGTGCTCTTTAAATCCGTTTTGTGTTTTTTTCGTGAGTTTTCAGAGTTTTTTTTGGCAGCTACCGCCTATGTGTGCATTGTGTCACCACGGTAACCGCGGAACGTCCGTCCACGGGCGTACGGGCAGAACACCCCGAGCGCGTCGTCACTGCAAAGTATCAATTAGAGTGTCGTCACCGTAGAACTTTTTATCAGCCCACAGCAGAGCGGCCCCTAAGGCGGGCGAGGGTGACTGGGCCCTAATCTGTTTAAGCACTTACATAACGGCCCCTGGTTCACATTTTAATCAGTGAGTGATGCCTGCACCGGGGGACCCATCATCTCCACTCACTTTGTCATCTAATACAGAGCCGCACTGGACCGGATTACGCGGGCACGTGGGGGGAGGGAGGGAGGGAGGGGGTGTGGTTGCGAGGGATGAACCATTTAGAAAACATTCTGACAAACACTGTGATGAGATGCGCGACTCATGTTTTAAAGGCGCACTGTGTAACATTTCCGGCGAGGGTCCGTCAGCTGCTGGTCTCCGTGGAGATGTTACTGCTTTGGTTTAGTTTGTTCTGTATTTGTCAGGGACCACGTGCAAATTCATTCATCGCACGAAAGAAAAGGTGATTAGTACCAGATTTAGATACTGCTACTTGCGTGCTCCTCCTCCTCTCCCCCCCTCTCTCCTCCCTCTCCCCCCTCTCTCCTCCCTCTCCTCCCTCTCTCTTCTCGCTCCCCCCTCTCTTCTGTCTGAGTATAGATCCTCTCTCTTCCCCCTCTCCTCGCCTCTCCCCCCTCTCTCCTCCCCCCCTTCTCTCCTCCCTCTCTCCTCTCCTTCTCTCCCCCTCTCCTCTCTCTCCTCTCCTCCCTTTCTCCTCACTTTCCTCCCTCTCCCCCTTTCTCCTCCCTCTCTCCTCTCCTCCCTTTCTCCTCACTTTCCTCCCTCTCCCCCTTTCTCCTCCCTCTCTCCTCTCCTCCCTTTCTCCTCCCGCTCTCCTCCCTCTCTCTCTCTCCCCCTTTCCTCTCTCTCCCCTCTCCCGCCCTCTCCTTCCTCTCTCCTCTCCTCCCTTTGTCCTCCCGCTCTACTTCCTCTCTCTCTCTCCCCCTTTCCTCTCTCTCTCCTCTTCTGCCCTCTCCTTCCTCTCTCCTCTCCTTCCTCCTCCATCTTCTTCTCTCCCTCTCTCCTCCCTCTCCTCCGTTTCTCCTCCCTCTCTCCTCTCACTCCTCCTCTGCAGGTCCTGGGCAGGTGCAGACACATTAAAAAATACACATTTCATTACAGTGACATTATAAAACTTAGTTCATCATTAACATTTGCAGTCACCATTTCCAATAGAATTTCGTACAGTCCAAACAAATATTAAAACCCATTCTGTTTTTCCAGTGTAATCAGCTCTAATGAACTGATGTGGACACACTTGATTATCTGAAATGTGCTTTTTCAAATTTCTAGTGAAGTTATTAAGATCTACAGACGACTTCTGTCTGGAGTTGATTCCACTGTCGGCTGGTTTGCCTGGAATGTTCCACAGTATGGCATTATTCAATCATACGTGGTTTTATTGCTTGGAAAATATTTAGAAAAATGTACACTTCCTTACAGTGTGCCAGCTCGCCTTTCCTCAGATCTGACCTGTAACTTGGCCTGATTGTCTCCATGGAGATAGATACATTTAATGCCATCCTGCATTTTGAAAGGATTGACGGGCATCGTGATTAGATTTGCGTTTAGATTTAATATATATGTTTAGATTTAAAGCGCACTATGTAACATTTCGGGTGAGAGTCCGCCTCCTGCTCGTCTCCATGGAGATTGCTTTGCCTGGAATGTTCCGCAGTATGGCATTAAACTTCTTATCTATTTATGTGTGTTCAGTTACATCGTTACCGTGCTCCAACTCGCCTCTCCACGTTTAATGCCATTCTGTGGAGCATTCCAGGCAAAGCAATAAGATCACCATGGAGACAAGCGGGTGTCAGACCTTCCACCAGAAAAGTGACATGATGCACCTTTAAGAGGATGATTCTGCTGAAAGTCCACAGTTTAAACGTGTCCGTGTCCTGCTAAAACCCCGGAGCAGCTGTGGACCTTCCGTCACCTTCCGTCTGCTTCTATGGCTGAGGTGAGTCAGTGGCTCCGTCAAAATCAGCTGGCGCTAAGTCTCACCAAGACGGCAGCGAAACGAACTCCGCTTCAAACTTTCAAAATCAACTGACAAAACGAAAAAAAAATTCATTCAAATATCTGGGGCTGCTTCTTGATCCCCGGCTACGTACAGAGCAATCTCAAGGTTTCAAACTAATCAGGCGCAACCTTCCAAAGCAGGCGGCCCCATGAACATCCAGGCGGTGATGTTCCCTCACGCGTCACACTGCAGGACAACATGGGCCCCGCTCCATCAGACGCTAAACGCATCGCTTCATTTAACAAGTAGTAAAGATCATGGACTAAAGAACAATCCGTTACCACCGCTGCAATGTCCTTAATACTTAGAAATATTCCATTACCTTCATTATCAGGCACCAAAACCAATGCGGACGTTTATTCGGAGACCAGCACCAGAGAAGAACTGCACGACCCCACACCACAGAACCACATGTGGACACTCAGACTTTTCATATCGGTGTTTAAACTGTGGAACTCACTACCACCTGGACTCAAGTGCAGAACAGGGCTTAAAGGTTCTATATTACACAAAATGGACTCTTGTGAGTTTTAAGCCATGTTATAATGTTGTTGCCTCCTCAAAAACACACCTGGAGTTGTGTTTTTTTTTTTTTTTCACATTTTTACACCTGGAGTTGTGTTTTGTTTCATTCACACATGTTTGAGTAACACTTTATTATTAGTCGGTCCACATCTCCAAAGCTCAAAACGCTCTGTTCCACCTTGTGATGTCATGAAGCGGTAGTTTTCAAGTTAACATCTACCTTTTACCTTTTGTTCAGTAGAGATTGGCAATTCCAGGGCTGAAATCATCCAAATGATTCAAGCAAAAGTGTGTGGAGTTTAAAAACACAGCAGAGCACTTCCTGTATTACATGACATCACAAGGTGGAACAGAGTGTTTTCAATTTGAGAGAAGAACTCAGCCCAAATCTGCAGGGTTTGTGTGTTGAACATGTGTGAATGAAACAAAACACAACTCCGGGTCTGTTTGTGATGAAGAAACAACATTAGAACATAGATCAGAGAACAGCGTAACATGGACCTTTAAGATGTTCACCTCAAGGCTCAAGTCCTGGTTAAAAACTGTGTCTGAAACGTGAAACTGCACCTTTGTAAATATGTTTAAAGATTGTGTTTTTAAACAGTTTTGAGCTGTTAGTGTCGGAAAAGCCAAAGAGAATTAGCACTAGCTACACACTCTATATGCGTCGCATCAGCTGCATGTTCTGCCTATGTATGACCGTAGTGTCCCTGCAAAATACAAATCAAAATCCAGGTTTGTAGAGGTCTGCACTCCAGGGTTAGCTCAGCGTTTAGACAAGGTTCTGCCGTTTGTGGAGGACGTTGTGCACTTTAATAACTGCAGTCTTTGCGGTTTGCTCATTGCGATGCTAAAAGTTTGATTTGAATGCGAGGTCTTGCATTCCTACTGATTGTTGTGAGTGCGTTTTGATACAATGCCCGTTCGGATGAGTCTGCGTTTCAGCGGGACGGGGGCAGGTACAGACGGACGACCTCATTGGATAAAGTGATATCTCCGACCCAGAGTCCGGAGGATCAACAGAAGAGGAAGAGCCGCAGCAGACACGCAGCAGACACACTGACTCACCAGATTAAATGGATTCTGGATAAACGTGGGTCTGCACATTCTCATGACTATTATTAAAAGTCGATGTGATGGTCACAACGGTATGACGTAATGCTATAAATGCACGTCCTACCCATGGGTTTCAGAATGACGAAAAAACAGGAGCGTTGCCATAGCAATAAACCATTTAAAACTAAATATCCTACTTTTTGAATGGTGAAAAGTCTTGAAAACCGCAACCCCACTGTTAGCGTCGATACTTCCTGTCCAATTTTATCTCCATGAGGTTTTTGCCGCGTCACGCTAAAATGAATAAATATTTAAGGATGAGGCAGTGGACAGGGAGCTGCGGGTGG
>KN470742.1:12369-25462 GCA_000787095.1 Periophthalmodon schlosseri | reverse complement strand
TGTAGGCCGCCATGCCTTTTCAGGTCTACTCGTACATTTTCAGTAGGATTGAGATCAGGGCTTTGTGATGGCCTTTTGGCCACACATTGGAGTAATGGCTTCTTCCTGGCAGAGTGGCCTTTCAGCCCATGTTGGTATAGTTCTCATTTCACTGTGGATAATGAGACACTCTTACCAGCTTCAGCCAGCATCTTCATAAGGTTTTTTGCTTTTGTTCTTCGGTTGATATGCACATTTCGGACCAAAGGACTTTCATCTCTGGGACACAGAACCTGTCTCCTTCCTGAGCTGGACATTCCCATGGTGTTTATACTTGCGTATAATTGTTTGAACAGATGAATGTGGCACCTTCAGGCATCTGGAAATTGCACCCAAGGATGAACCAGACTTGTGCAAGTCCACAATTCTCTTCCTGATATCTTGGCTGATTTCTTTTGACTTTCCCATGATGTTACACAAAGAAGCAGTGTGTTTCAGGTGTGTCTTCAAATATATCCACAGGTGTGTCTCTAATTAACAGATCAGAAGGTTCCAAAGACATGATGTCATCATCTGGGTTTTTCCCAATTGTTTAAAGGCATAGTAATCTTACTGTATGTAAACTTCTGACTTTGAAGAAAGTAATGAAAAAACTTCTCTCATTATTCTGGCATTTAGCAAATAGAAATTATTTTGGCAATCCTAATTGACCTAAAACAGGAAAAGTTTAGTCTGATTTCATGTCAGATAGTGAGAAAAAAAGTGTGTGTCTTTTTACAAAGTGTATGTAAACGTTTGGTTTCAATTATATGTAATGTGTTAACAATTAATACCCCATAGAAGTGCAATACCCCCTTTTTAAAGCTTCAGTAGGCACCTTTCACAATCACCTGGCTAGTTCTGGTTGCCTCCAAAGAACAGATCTTCAGAAGAGAGATAAATTAAACGCCATACTGTGTAACATTTCATGCAAAAAAATCACATCTTCATGGAGACAAGCCGGCAAACCATCCACCAGAAAAGTTACAAAGTGCACGTCTCCTAACTCCGTAGCTCTCACAAATCCTTTGGCACATTGTTCACGTCCATATCCATTAACTTTCCAGCACATGCGCAGCTTTAGAACAGCTTTTTTCAGACACAGAAGTGAAACTGCCCAAGTGCAGCCCATCACAGCACTACTTTCGGTTCCTTTATTATTAGCTGCAAACAGACTGCAGCGGCCTAATTTTGCCACAGGGTATTGCGTCGTACTCTTGGGGAAAACACAAGATTTAATAATTTATAAAATAAAAAAGTCTGGTACCCTGCTTTACATCTGTGTGCAGGAGGTCCATATGGGGCCGTGGGGGTGGACCTGGCGTTTGAGTCCATGCTGTGTCAGATCTTTGGAGAAGACTTCATCCAGAGCTTCCGAGCCAAGCGTCCTGCAGCCTGGGTGGACCTGAGCATCGCCTTTGAGGCCCGCAAACGCACAGCTGCTCCGGGACGCACCAACGCTCTCAACATCAGCCTGCCCTTCTCCTTCATCGACTACTATAAGAGGCACCGCGGGCACAGCGTGGAGGCTGCGCTCAGGAGGACCAGGTACCAGGGGAAGATGGGAAAAGGACCTGACTTTAGACATGGCACAATAACACCATCAGATATCATAATAAACGAGATAACAGGTTCTAAAATGCATGGGGTTCTTGGATTAGTTTATCAGTTTAGATTTCAGTCCTCTCTCCAATGTTTTTGTTGCCCCTGTTTAAAATGTGCCCTGTGAACTGAATGGTGACACGCACTTACATTGGCCATGTGTCCTGTGTATGAACAGTCTGAACATGGTGAAGTGGTCATCCCAGGGCATGCTGCGGCTCACTCAGGAGGCTATGCATGAGCTCTTCCAGCCTACCATCCTCAGCATCGTCAGACACATCGGTAAGAGACACTGCTCTACAGAGATTGCTCTACAAAGGGGGTTTAGAGGGGGGATCTGAACAAGTGCGAAGGCTGTCTACTTATCTCAAACCAACCATGAATGCTACATTCATTTTCACCCAAGACATGTCCGTCTGTTAGCATCATGTTAAAAAAAAATAGCATGGTTGTTTCATCTGGTTTCACTTCCACTGTTAACAGAAGGCGCAGACCCAACACGACATTATGTGAAAAAATGTCCTAGGAAGTATGTAGTTACCTTTGAATAACCCCTCATGTCTCTTCCCTCCCCACCACCAGAGGAGCTGATGAATCGACCCGAGGTGCAGGGCGTGCGCTTCCTTTTTCTGGTGGGTGGGTTTGCTGAGTCTGCCATGCTACAGAAGGCCATCCAGAGGTCTGTGGGGCGTAGCTGTCGCGTCATAATCCCGCACGACGTGGGGCTGACCATCCTGAAGGGGGCGGTGCTGTTCGGCCTGGACCCCAGCGTGGTGAGGGTGCGGCGCTGCCCCCTCACCTACGGAGTGGGGGTGCTCAACCGCTTTGTGGAGGGGCGACACCCGCGGGACAAGCTGCTGCTCAAGGACGGGCGTGAGTGGTGCACGGACATCCTGGACCGCTTTGTCTCTGTCGACCAATCAGTGGCTCTGGGAGAGGTGGTAAGGCGGAGCTACACACCGGCGCGCATTGGCCAACGTAAGATCATCATCAACATCTACTGCAGCCACTCAGATGACGTGGTGTATGTGACGGACCCCGGGGTGAGGAAGTGTGGCACCATCACACTGGACCTGCCCCAGCCCCTGCCTGGCCCCGGGACCACAGGGGCCAGTGCAGGGGGCCCGCCACAGCGCAGGGAGATCAGGGCCTCCATGCAGTTTGGAGACACAGAGATCAAGGTGACCGCTGTGGACGTCATGTCCAATCGTTCAGTGCGGGTGTCTGTGGACTTCCTGTCCAACTGAACAGACATGAAACAGTCCTCACAGGACACACACAAGACACACAGTCCTTCAGAGGACAGTCTTGCTGAAGAGTATACAGTCCTACAGAATGCTCAACAGCAGCACTTAGCCCTGAGCACTTCAGCAGGGGACCAGTGAGCGCCCTCAACAGTTGAACTGTACTTAGGCAGCGTACAGACTGAACAAAATGATGCCAAACACACTGTGCATACTCCATCCTTTGCATTCTCACCAACTAATTGTATGCCCTCTTGTGGCTATATCAATTCCTCTTTGGTCCTCTAGGGCCTAGGCCTCCTGTTTCCTGGCAGATCTATCCTTCTACACATATGAACTGCATTTCAAAATGAGAATCTCCCACTTCCTAAAATTTACACTTGCAGTTAGTTTGCTTTTGAATTTCTAATTGCCAGGACACATCCTGGACCTGGAAAGACTTGACTGTGAGATTTTTGGGGTTTATCTGATAAACTCAGGCACAGACTTGCTTGCTTGGGCAGCTACAGTAAAGGGCTGGTCTGGCCACAAGACTGAATATTATACACCACTTAGTGGTCATATGCTGAACTGCAAGTTAAACTTTAAAATGCTGGAAACTGTCAGTGTCTTGTTAATATGATGTAATACAAACATACTCATGTGTTATATATAGATCTTATTTACTGTGAAAACAGAATAAAGATTTTGTGTCCCTTTAAGAACTGCACCCGTCTTATGATCTAGATAATAAGGGCACACACACACACACACACACAAGAGCACGGTTTGAGCTGTGACTTTATTAATGACACTGGTCCAATAAATACTTGTACACAGCAGAAGTACAGGCACCTCCGACCTGCCCTCCTCCCCTGAACACAACCCATACGGTCTGAGCAGAGGACCATACAGAAGACTGTACAAAGGACAGGACAAACCGGAGCTGCTGCGCTGGAGAATCTGGTGCAAACAGCCCAACATATCGCCCCGACAACAGTAAAAAACAGGAAATGTCCACTACAGTCCACTCTGCATTACACCGGAGTGACTTTTGACCCCTCAGTGTGCGTGAGGTCTGCCGCGGCCGCGGCCCCTCCCCCCTCCCATGGGTGGCCCATCTACGCTGCTGCGCGGGTTCTTGATGGTCTCGTCCACAGACAGTATGAGGCAGGCAGCTTCGGAGGCCGCGGTCAGGGCATTGATCCGCACAATGGATGGCTCCCACACACACGCCACAAAGTTATCAGCGATGTCCTCATTGTTGATGTCCACGCCATACCACATCCCACCCTGACACACACACAGATCAGTCAGGTGACACACCATCAAGCACATAGAGCAAAAGTTCACTAATGCATGGGGTTCCGCTTTTTGTTTAACACCTTTTTAATTCATTATTATTTTATCTCTTCTACACTTTATGCTCAATTTCCCTTTAGTCATTTTAGATTGTAGATGAAAACATTATGACGTGTGTGGTGAAGATGTTAGTGTGTTTGGTTTTGAGCGTGTTAGCATGTACCTGTGTGTGCTTGGCTCTGTGCATGTTCATATTGGTGTGTACCTGTGTGTGCTTGGCTCTGAGCTGGTTAGCATGTACCTGTACACATTTGGCTTTGAGCGTGATGTTACTATGTACCTGTGCGTGCTTGGCCCGGAGCTTGTTGAGGATGTTGGTGGCATCAAATCCTGCGTTGTCGCACAGCTGTCTGGGGATGACCTCCAGAGCTTTGGCATACGCTCCAATCAGCAGCTGCTGTTTGCCCGGGATGGTCCTGGAGTAGTCCCGCAGGTACTTTGACAGCTCCATCTCAATGGCCCCTCCGCCAGCAACAATTGAGTCATTCTGCCACATACACACAAGCTTAGCCCCGGTACATTCCCATAGGGGGGGTGCAGACGTGAGGGGACTGACCTTGATGGCGCGGCGCACAATCATGATTGCGTCGTGCAAGGAGCGCTCCGTCTCTTCTGTGAACTGCTCGGCTCCTCCTCTCAGGATGATGGTGCATGTCTTGGCTTTGGGGCAGCCCTTAAAGAAGTTATACCTATGGACAGACAGGACAGTTAGGTTTAACATTTGAGTGTTTTCTGTTCTAGGTGAATCCTGAGTTGTGCAAGTAGGCCCTCACCTCTCCCCTCCAACCTGCACTTCTTCAAAGAGCTCGCACTGTCCCAGGACGTCATCGGTCATGTTCCCCACAGATGTCTGGATGGAGCCGCCACAAGCCTGTGACAGCACACACGTGGTTAACACATGTGCAGACAGAGCCTACCTAACACAGGCCTGTCGAAGCACAGCATCATAGACAATAAAGAGCTAACCCGCTACCCTCCGCGTTCCAAACGGGAAGTAAGCCTGGGCGCAAAGAGGAGTCTGACCTTAAAATGTTTGTATTAACACCATTTTGTCCCTAAATCAAGATATGAACATTAATAAGCTTTAGCAACAGGTTGATTGACAGTCTCGTTCCTAGGTACCCGCCCCTGCCAAAGCAGCAGTTCAGCTGAGAAGGGGCAAGTATCTCAACAACCTCATGCCTGACTGGCTCTCAAATATGGTCCCTGCTTACAGGTTAGCCGCTATAATTGCTATAATAGCCTTGATTGGCTTCATTTGGTGACGTCACACCCCCTCAGTTCTCGGCTCGTTCTGAATTGTTCAGATCATAGCTCCTAACTCCTAACTCCTTAACCTCTGGAGCTACGTCACGGGGTCAACCGTAAGAGTTCTAGGCAGATAGGCAAAGGGGCTTCAGCTGTGTTTCAATCTGACCATCCTAGCCAACAACAGGAACAACAAGAAATCAAGTGACCCTATAGCTGTTTAATTAAAAAACACCTACAAAACAAACTACAATAAGCACTCCTCAGTATCCTCTACTGCACTGATTTAAATGAAAATTTCAACATGACAATGTAATTAAATGACCCAAGTGTTTGCACATGGTGTTGGGAAAAAAAAACAAAAAACAACACTCTGCAATAAAACCTCACAGACTGTGCAATCTGTGATTGAAAAATTTAAACATGAACCACCTCCAACATCCCCACATAAGCCCATGCACAGAACACAATAAATAATCTTCAGACTCACCATCAACTGCAGTCTCTGCTCTGTCACAGCAAATTTTCTACCAAATCCTGCCTTTTAGTCCGTCTGCACGAGCGGTGCATGAGGCTCAGAGCTCCATCAGTAGAGTTTATGCAAATTAGCCATATGGCTTTAAATTTAATTTCTATAAACATTAATGTGCGCAGCTCTTCCCTTATGTCATTATGTAGTCTACAAATAAAGCGTGTGAAGCTGTGATGAACTGAAAAGCTTTAAGTTGGGTTTATCCAGAGAGTAGTTCTGCATGTCTGTCTTTTACTGCATTACAAACTCTTCGTGCAGAAATTGGCCGTGTTCGGATACGTTTGGGGAAAATGCGCACTGTATGGTGGGATGCCTGATAACTCCTTATCGCTGGTTAGGAAGCTCCTGAGGTTCCTATGCTAAAGGAGCTATGAAAGGAAGCATATAGGATCCTTTACCTATCTCCTTCCTAACTCAGCAGACTATTCAAACAGTCCTTATGGCAAACAGTGACGCACAACTCGTTTTGGCTCAAGGAGCTAGGAGCTTTGTGTCCAATTTGACGAATTCGGTACGAGCCCTTTTCTATTATACAGTTTATGCACAGAACACACAGGGTTAACACTCACACGTGCTGACAGAGTTTACATAATACACACACAGACCTACCATCATGGTGCGTTTGAGGTCCTCCTCTTGCACGCGGCCTGCGCAGAACAGGTCTCTGTCAGCAAAGTATTGCGTGGCCACGTCTCCGATGGGCAGCTTGGACAGCACCACTTTGGCACCAGACTGGTAGATCTTCTCCAATTTGTCGTACAGGATGTTCCACTCTGCGTCTACAATGGCCTGGTAGTCCTGACACGAGCATGGATACAAGATTTAAACCACAAATACTCAACTGCAAACTTTGTCAAATGGTATTTGATGGTGTAAGAAGTTGTCAACAAGAGCATTTACACCACAACATAGAAAGATGGACGATATGTCGCATCGACTGATATCGTTACATGATATTTTTTCGAGCTGCCCCATTCTCTGTATGCCAAACTTGGAAACATTACATCTACTCTTTAACTTGAGGGGCTACAATGGTCTGCCATGCCATGAACTTTACAAAATCTTTAATTTGGCTGTACACAAACATATTCCTGTAAAATACAGTTTGTTATTTTTACAAAAGTGCACAGTTAATTTGTAATCTTAACTTAAAGACAAATTTGTGGGTCTCATTATGGACTTTAAAAGCTAAATATTGATATCGGCAAATATCAGTTATTAGCCACAGCAGTAGGCCAAATATCAGATATCGGCTCTAAAAAAATACATATTGGCCCATCCCTAGAAAGAAAACCCCCTGCAATATTACATTAATTAGCCAGTTAATTTAATTATTTCAAACTAAAACAGTTTCTAAAGGTTAGGACATCGCAGCTCTCAAGGCTGAGGTACCTCCACAGACTTGACTCTGACTTCTGCGTTGTCCTTCTCAGCCTTCAGCTCCAGCTCCACATTGAGCAGAGCGATCTTTGGGTTCTCGTAGCGTTTGGGCTGCATCTCAAAGCCAGCGTACGAGAAGGTCTTCTTGAAGGCAACTCCAAGCACCAGTTGGGAGTCCTGTCACATACACAGTCACATGCATACTCGTGTTTAATACTGGACTTTTACACAAACAGTTTTAGTATAAGACATACCTCCAGAGCTCCTCCCTGAACCTTTTTGATGCCGATCATCTTGAGCGGCAGCAGCTCGTCTAGAGACATAACAGCGTCTACCACCATCTTGGAGAAGAAGTCCTTCTGTCCGGCGATGAGCTTTGAGTTGAGGGCTGTGGCTGCACACTTCTCCAGCAGCTGCCTCTGCTCCCTGCACAGCACAGAGGTCAGACCAATGAGGCTCTCAGGTTCACACCAATCAGAACTAAGAAGCCAACATTTAGCTATGGACTACCGAAACGGTCAGGGATTTAGGAAGAGTTTTGAAAGAGCAATCAACTTTTGGAGGTGATCTTGTTTTTCCTCAAATATTTTGGCCATCTGATCACACAAATCAATATTTCAGACTGATGTTATAATACCTACTCTTTCCATTTATTTTGTTATGTCCTTTTTTTGAATTTTGAATAAAAAGTTGTGTACTGAGGTATTTTAGAACTCCAGTAAATTGCTTTTTTCCCCCTCAATTTTTTTCTTTTAAAACTACCACTTGACTCTTGTAACACTATGATATAG
This sequence comes from Periophthalmodon schlosseri, assembly GCA_000787095.1. Taxonomy (NCBI): domain Eukaryota; kingdom Metazoa; phylum Chordata; class Actinopteri; order Gobiiformes; family Gobiidae; genus Periophthalmodon; species Periophthalmodon schlosseri. Next base: position 17,306 of record KN470742.1, on the reverse strand, counting down.
AAATATTTATTTACGTACTATGCCACCAAATTAATAATTAGAAACCATAAAAGCCTGTGATATGCTTTTAACCTCAGTTAGGTTATTACTACCTTTGTGGCTAGTGTTGATGCCTCAATAAATCACTGTCAACTTATTCATATAAACCATTTTATGTTTATGTTTCCTGGTTATTCAGGTTTTTAAAAATATATCCCCAATGTTGATTTGCTAAACAACAGTAGAGTCCGTACTGTTTGTCATCCTTTTTGACCGACACTGCAATCTCCCTGATCTTGCTGACTGCCAGGCCTGTGGCAGTGCGGAAGGCTCTGATGATGGTCTGAGGGTGAAGCCCCTCCTCCACATACGGCTTCAGCTGCTTCAGGAACTCAGCAGCCAGCAGGGTGACTGAGGTGGTGCCATCACCCACCTGTATACACACACGCACAGATCCATGTTGACAAGGACAAGAAAACCACACCACTTTTATCCTTTCATACATTGTGTACAATTCATTCAAAGGGATATAGTTATTCATGGGAAACTTGTTTACACTCAACCAAGGAATATCTTTAAAAAAATATAAAGTCCATTGACATTATATTTTAATAGTGTGATAGATTAACAGGTCACAGGTCCTGGGTGATCAAGTATAGGATATAGAGCTTTGTGCTCTGTGCTCCTGGTAAACCCTGGCTGTATCTAAGGATGTTTTCCGGAAAGTAAAGTACCTTAACCATAAATAAACCAAAATTACAATCACAACTGAGCCTAGGTTTAAAACAACTGGATTTCTGCACTGAAACTGGCAACCCAAATGCTCATTGCGCTTTTTCATTACATTTTAATTGTTTTAGAGTTAATCTAAACAACAACTTTACCAACAGGGACTTGCATGTGATTCCTTTAAAAGCCTACAAAACTTTTTTGTAATAAAAGTTATGGTTCATAGTTAAAACAAATTAGGGTTTTTTTGTGATAAAATTCCTTAATTAATCATTTCAGCCCTAGTCTAACCTCTGCATCCTGCGACCGGGCGATGTCCACCAGGGTCTTGGCAGCCGGGTGCACCACGTCCAGCAGCTTGAGGATGGTGGCTCCGTCGTTGGAGATGGTGGCTTTGCCTGGGCACACAACAACACTTTATTACTGTGGCCTTCTCCTCCTACAGATTTCCCATGATGCTTCACTGCTCGGGCTCACCTCGACCGTCCACCATCAGCTTGTCCATGCCGCGAGGCCCCAGGGTGGTTCTCACTGCCTCAGCAATCACCTACACATGATTCATTTATTTGATTTCAATTTTTGTACAGGAATCCAGGAATTTCAACAACATAAGGGGAATAATTATACATTTTAAGTGAACTTCAACAGCCTGTATAACCTGGGTCTCCAATAGGCGGCCTGCAGACCAACTCTGGACCCCAAGAGGATCTGGAACGGCCCACAAGACCCCAACCCTGATTTGAATGTGACATATCTGATATATTTTCACTGAGAGTTTTACTGAAATTGTTCACGTTGAGGCTCAATGAATAACAGACGTAATACCTAGTACGCTCCATTGGTGCAAAGGGGTGTATATATACCCCTTTCTTTGCATACAGTCCTCAGTCAGGGTTGCACACTTTACCAAATCAAACCTTTCAACAAGCAAGCAGAAATTCGATTCATATTTGTGTTGGATTTAAAACGCATTTAAAACAAACACAAACCATAAAAGTAATAAATGCACATTTTAGATTTTTATTTTCAATCCAATTTTATAAAAAAGTAATATATTTACTCCTGCTACAACCAATAAAGCGTGTCAGTTTGATAATGTGACTTTGCATTTCTCAAAATGGTAGAATTTGACAGCGATTACTAGCATGTGTTTGAGATATTTCAGAAAGATGCAGCAACAAATTGGATTTAATCAACTGCTTACAGAAGAGCAACCTGTTGTGGATTTACTTGTTTACAACTTTTCATGGAGTAGTATACGCGCATAAGAGGGATAGTGTGCGATTATTCTGATGGGAAAGACAAGGACCACACTGCCTAAAAAATAGTATAAAAGCCCGTTCAGCAATCATGAAGCAGTACTACTGTTACATAACGAGAGGCTTATTTCAATAAGTTATGCAGTCATTCTTTCACATTGTCATTGGTCAAGTAGTGGCGTGTTTGTTGCAGATGATCATAGTGCAATATAAGATAGAGTTGAGACTTTGGTCTTAACATTATGTGCATAAAATCGATGTTTGAATGCCAAATCAATGTTGAAATGCAAATTAGTATGAGTACCATCCCTATGGTTGTTTGATTCTTTATTGGGCTTTTATTTACGCTGTTTGGTGAGTGATGTGTGTAACGAGACAATTGTTCATCGCTTTTTATTTGGACCCTTCGTGCCATAACTGACCCCGTGCTTGGCATTGTGCCTGCTCTTTTGTTGGTCATCTGAGGTTGTAAGGAAGGATGTAAGTCACTGACTTTTGGGTCAATGCGGTTCCCAGATGTGAGTTTAGAAATGCATCAGCTCTTGCATCTGCTCTGCTCACTATATTCCCCTCTTCCTATGTATGTGAAGCATACATCTTTCTCTGTCATGAACAATAGGTTAATAATCAGCATAGAAACAGACTGACAGATGTGCATCTTCGACAGTGTCTGAATTGTTACAAGCCAGATTTCAGAAAAACTTCTTCACATAGGTGCCACTACTCTTATTAAAGCGATATGGTTTTCATTAATTGGTTATGTTTAGAGTGCAGTTCTGCTGTGGTATTGTTTTAGTCTGCTTTACTTTACAGTTTTTAATTTGATGAGGTTTTTCAACAAATGCAAAAAGTTTACAATTTACAACTGCTGATCAGTGCAATTTTTACCATTGTATTTTGGCAAATAAAAGATTGTCTACTGGCAGATTTTTTGTGGAGTCCAGTTTTGTAATGTGGAAATGTCTTGGCCCTCAGAGAAATTTAATTGGAGTCCTATAAGGACATGCATATATCTCAAGCCCAGTTCTCACACATTGTCAGGAGGACAATTCCATGAAAAACTACTGGAGTACACATGTTAAAGCAGAACTAAGTAACTTTCAGCAACAAAGCTACCCCTGCTCCCTGAGAATACACCGTCACTGGTGAACAGACTCTTTTTAATTTAAATAAGGCAGAATAATCACATAAAAAAACATTTAATGTTGTCAAATATAAAAAAGAACCAGGGTTTCCCAGGAGAATTCTCTTCAGGTCATGTCTGCCATTTTTGCAAGGCTGGTTTTCTGCCCAGAGACAGCAGAGAGAGACAACGGACACTTCAAACTTTAAAGTGCATATAACAAATTTGACACACATTTCACCAAAACATAGTTAAAATGATTACATTTAAGACTTCACTAAAGATTTTATCTAGTTTTCCATAATCTTAGCATTTTAGTGAAGTTTATCATTTTACTTCTTGGTTAGACAGAGGCAGCATATAACTGTTACCCAGCAACCATAATCTTAACCATAGACTGTATATATAAATGGACATAGTTAATCGGCTAGCCACCGTATTCCAAATAGGAAGAGAGCATGGGCTGCGCTTCCGGCTCCATCAACTCTGGCTCCAATTCACTTTACATTGGTGAATCCCCTCTCTCTGTAACTGCTGCAGTTAGACTCGTCATTTTGGTCTTAAAATTGTTCGTATTGACCCGTTCTACAAGATTCTGGTGTTTTTATTTCACTATTGTGTCCGCAACTCAAGATATGAACATTAATAATAATATAATAATAATAATTGACAAATCAGCTGTCTTCTTTCCCGGAGGTCGCTCCTGCTAGCGTTAGCAACAGGTTTGATTGACAGCGTTGCTAAACGCCCGCACTGGGAAGGGGCGTTATCTTCGCTCCAGATTGGCTCTTTGGTTGGTACAGTACTCGTGGTCGGAATTCCAAATATGGAGCCTGGCACCAAATTCACCCCTATACCCGTTAGCCTTGATGAGCTTCATTTGACTGGAGCCGAACGCTGTGGGTGACGTCACACTGACTTAGTCCACTTCTTTATAGGGTCTATGATCTTAACAAGGGCCAAAACTTGTCTAAATTACACAACAGTTATGATTAGACTAATACAAATAAATTACCACTCCTTTATTTTGTTAACTGAATGTTTAAACTGTCAAAAAAATGTCTTCCTAAATTGTTCGTAAATTGTCTCTGTATTTTGGATGGAGTTTCCCGTGTTGAAGACATAGGTAGATGGATTCAGTTTTAAAACTCAGCATTACTTCCAATGAGCCACTTAAATGATGTAAAACTATAATATTTACCACAGGTACTATCCCACCAAAACAAGTCATAGTTAGAGAAACATGAGAACCTGTCATGTGCATTTTAAATATTTAACCATCACAGGGACTTACAAAGACATTTAATGGGGTAAAAATGTTAGTTTTGCTTTAAAAGGCTCTTGAGGTCAGAAAGTAGGGCAGGCCAATATGGAGAAAAAAAAAATCCCCATACTGATCAATCTCAATTTTTGATCCGATTTTCTTTAGTCTTTTGATGAACAAAATTCAAATGGCGTCAAGTATTGATTTTAAATTTTAATCAGTGCCATTTAACACAAAAAAATAACAAAATGTTGTCCCAAAATATCTGAACTCTGCACCAAACCACATACTTTTACTGACAAAGGATTGGCTATGTTGAGATTTTGAGCTTGAGTGAGAACTCAAGCTCAAAATCAGTGATGATTAGATCTCACTATCTTTCAATTAATTGCTGAGCCCCCTCTGTAGTACATAGACATGTATTCAGAATGTCTATGGATAGTAACACCAGTAGTAGCAGTAGTAGTAGTAGTAGTAGTAGCAGCAGCAGCAGTAGTAGTAGTGGAAGAATGCAGTACCTGACAGGCATTGATGTTGCTGATGAGCTGGGGGACGCCCTGGGAGGTGTCTGTCCCCTCCTTCA
>KN470742.1:0-12294 GCA_000787095.1 Periophthalmodon schlosseri | reverse complement strand
GGTGTGGGCTATACAGAAAACCATCACAACCATTTTTAGAATTTTATTTCAGATACATTTACCAGAATATTTTGTGGTTTCTGATTTCTAGGTCTATAAAATTCAAAATTGTGCTTTCTAAAATTCCTACAATCTACCTTCATGGTCATCACAATAAACAATACGATTATAGCCAAACACATTTTAAATTAGTCTTAAAGTCCAAAAAAAATCCAAAACAAGTCCACACTATACATTTAATCTGTTCCACGCTATACATTTAATCATTTCTCACAAAACAGATAAAGAATACAAATAATCAGTAACACATGTTTTATTAAAGGGCCCATATTACACTGTTTTCTGATCTGTTACAATGTTGTTTCCTCATCATAAACATACCCGGAGTTTTGTTTTGTTTCATTCACACATGGTCAACACACAAACCATGCATATTTAGGCTAAGTTCTTCTCTCAAACAGAAAACACTGTTCCACCTTGTGATGCCATGTGGTAATGCAGAAGTGCTCCACTGTGTTTTAAAACTCTATACACCTTCACAAGAATCATTTGGATAATTTCAGCCCTGGAATTGCCAATCTATATTAAACTAAAGGTAAAAGATAGCTGTGAACTTGAAAACTACCGCTTCTTGCCATCACAAGGTGGAACAGAGCATTTTGAGCCTGGAAGATGTAGGCAGCTTAATAATAATGGATTACTCAAACATGTGTGAATGAAACAAAAAACTCCTCCAGGTATGTTTGCGAGGAGGTAACAGTATTATAACATGGGTTAAAGCTCTTGAGTCCATTTTGTGTGATATAGGACCTTTAAATAAACCTGCTGTGAATGCAAAAAATAAACCAGGACTACAACCAGGAACGAACCAAGTCTAATTTGCACAGAACCAGGCTAAACTAGGAGTAAAGAGGGTCAGAATAAGGTGGGCTATGTAACCCAGGTCTAAACAGAGACTAAACCAGGTCTAATACAGGGCTAATTAATGTATTTCATAAACTTCCGTGTGTGACCACTAGAGGCTGACGATGACCACAGCCCTGCCCAGTGCCTCTGATGGGAAGCTTTTATTTGCCCGAGTCGCAGCTGTCAAATACTACTCAAACTTCAAAATTAATTTTATTCGCACAAAATTGTGAGGCCATGTGAGGCATTTAGATGAGAAACAATTTCTGGCAAGATTAGCACTCTCTAAAGAATAGACTGGTAGAACTCTAATACGCTGACCCAACATTATTACATACTAATTTGCAATAAAAATGTTACGTTATATGGTGACACTGCGAAGAGTAGCCCATGATAAATGACCAAATCGCTAATAACCACTAACCACTGCATTAGAAGACAAGCATGCACGCAATACAGCCGGCTTTGTATACACCCAATGACTCTACAGCAGCACTATGCTAGCACAAACCGTCGGATAATAAACTACTTTTACGGGTGATTGAAGCTAAATATGGCCGTGTGTGGATGGAGCAAGGCCCGACGAATCACCGGGGACATGTTTGACGGTGACCGATGAAAGACAGCAAGAGGATGGCTCGGGATAACGGAACGGACAGGGCGTAAATGGTAACTCACTCACCATCATCTTTGCAGCAGTTCCTTCGAGAACCTTTCTGCCGGCGTCCGTCCCAGAATGCTTTGCGCGAGCAGGGGCGGTGTTCAAGAGCGCACAGTGAGTCAACGCCGCACTGCCGCACTCACTCAAAACTACTCATGATACAAATATATATTCACGTTAAAGAAATATCATACGCAGAGATGGTAGAGTAGCCAAAAGTTGTACTTAAGGGTAATATTACTCCAAAATAATATTACTCAAGTAGTACAAAGTAGTGGTCCAAGATATTACACAAGTAAGAGTAAATAACTTAAAGAGTAGGCTAATTGTGGCACATAAAATCCGTTTTATAGACTAGTTCGAGTTAATGTATTCTGAAAGTCTAAAGATTATTGTGCACTATTTTCAAAGGATAGACACAAAATAAGACAAATCATATCTGAATGAACAGTGCAAGAAACACAAACGTTCAAATCACTTCATATTGTCAACATAAAGCTTTTGTCACTTGTAGACCTACTCATAGTGGGCAGAGTAACCACAACTTTTACTCAAGTAGACCAGGAGTATTGTTTCTTCAGTAAAAAATATTACTCAAGTAGGAGTAAAAGTATGCTACTAAAAAGTACTCTGAAAAGTACAATTTCCGAGAGGTCTATATAACTACATTCACTATTTTTGAAAGAAATCTACAAACCTATGATCCACAAATCATTATTTGTTTGGGATTGGCTCCACATACTTGCCATATTAATCTTATGGCTTAAAGTCATTTCAACTGACAACAGTCACATCTTTTGGGTTGAATAATGGCACTACTTAGTAAGGCTATTGTGAAAAAATAGTTTCACATTTGTTTATTTATGCTGACAGAGAAAACGTTGAACTTTGTACCAGTTTTTGTTTCAGGTGGATAGACCATAGACTGTATATATAAATGGACATAGCTAACCTGCTAGTCGCTGCGTTCCAAATAGGAAGTGAGCATGGGCTTGCTTCCGGCTCCATCTACTCTGGCTCCAGTTCACTTTACATTCATTTACATGGGGAGGTGTCCCGGGCATGTCTTAGACCAGGGGCCCCAACCACCGGGCCAGGGCCCAAAACCGGGCCATTTGGTACCAGGCCCTAGAGGGAAAATATGATAAATCTTTAAAAGGAGTTTTATTCACTTTTGTAGTCTACCAACATATGTAAGTGTTTTACTCTTAAAATATAATGAAAATATATTGCAAATTAAGCTGGTAAACGGCAACCCCCCTTCCACTGATCCCAGAAAAAAATGTCATGTTTATTACTGTTCTTCACGAGTAAAAAACTCAGGGACGGCTGTCCTAGAGGAAGGAGGCCTGGGGAAGACCCAGGACACACTGGAGGGATTGGTCTGGGGATCACCTTGGGATGCCTTTGCTGGTTTATTATGTAGCTTAAAGTGATAGTTTGTAAATACGGAGGTAGAAATTCAACTACATGATTCAATGGAAATATAAAGTTAAAACCATACTTCAAAACATTCTCCATGGAGATAGATTTATTCCACGTTTTATGGCATACCATGGAATATTATAGCCAAAGGAACAACATTTCCATTTAAGCAACCAGGAGGAAATAAGGAAATAAGTCAGGTTTGTGGAGATGCAGGCCCACTAATAGTAAGGACCCATGTTTTTTCAGTCCAATAAAAACATCCATAACGGAAAAAAAAACCAACATATTTTTGTCCAAAAAGCCTATTTTTATTTTGGTGTCATCAGTTACCCGTCTGTTTTTTTAAAGACTCCATTTTTCACTTCACAGTTTACCAACGCTGTAGCTCAGTTAGTATTAGCAGTCAACTCAGATAAACAAATCAATACAGGGTCTGTGACGGAGTCTAAGGGTCACATTGAAAAAAATTAATTATGCGGGTGCAACGAGAATAAAGTCATAGCCTAATTTTATGGGAATAAAAGTCACAATCCGCATAAAGAATTCGGGATCAGGGACTGAAACCAGTTTCAGCTCTGTGTATTGGACTAAACATCTACACATTTGGAGTGCGTAAAACCGGGGCTGCCCAGTGCGCATGGCTCCACAAGCCCATAACGAGGGGCTGAAGTTAGCCACAATGAGCACATCTTTGAACGGTGATTTTATGCAAACGTATGGAATAGTAGAGAAGCGAAGCTAAGCGGGGTATGAGTAAAGATGACTCTTCTACCTGTTTGCAGCTCGGAGCACAGCCTGTGTCCTCCCCAGAGAGCACCAAGCTCTGCAAACTTTTTCCAAGGAGGAGTCCCGTCACTCCACAGGGAAAAAAAATGTAGCCTGCTTCATTCAACAGTTTGTGATTGATGTGTGCGAGCGGAGAGATGGCAGCTACACTGCGGTGGCGATCTGTCTAAAAACTTAAATGTGTAAAATGTCAGCATTTCAAAGTTTGACCTCTTTTATGGGCTTTTATGTAAGCTTTTAACTCATCCAAGTACTAGTCTTTTGCAGTCTGCCTTCGCTTTGATTGAAATCATTAAATGTCGAATTTATTTTTTGGTAAAATTCCATCTTTTTTTTGGCTACGACTTTAATCTAAAAATATTACAACTTTATTTTCGTAAAATTCCTACTTTATTCTCGTAAAATTCCGACTTTATTCTCGTAATTGTGACTTTATTCTCATAAAATTACGACTTTAATGTCGAAATGTTACGACTTTATTCTCGGAGCATCCGCAGCGTAATTTATTTAATTTAATTTTAATTTATTATCGTAATTTATTTATTCAATGTGATCCTTTTACTCCATCGTAAGGAACAAATCTGGCACAAATAAAATGAACCTTTTTTAACCACATTTCTTGAACGCAGCTTTTCATGACGTCATGCCCCGTCGCTAAATACGTCTTTGTGATTGGTAAACGCGAGTTTACGCTTCTCTCCATGTAGTTTGCTTCAATGCTTACCTGGAACGTCTTTAGCCGGGCGGTGTCACCAGCTTTTAGCCATCCTCTGTACGCCGCCGTACTCTGCGCAGCAAAACAAGCGCATCCTCAACTCGCGCGGAACTGAAGCTGTGGACAAGTCGGTGGCGGGAGAGACTCTGTGGTACACACAAAAACTGTGCCAAACCAGCGCCGAAAGTATTTAAAGCGCAGATTTGACCCTGCCTGGACAGATCCGCTGGCCCCGGAGATGGAGGAGGACTTCGGTGTGTACGCGGTGTTTGGAGTGAGCGGACCTCCGCAGAGGCTTATCAGGTGAGACACAGCCACTTTTCATTCAGTCCTTGTGCACGTTAGATGCAACCACTACGTTGTAATTGTTCAGAAGAGCCTTCTCTGCAACGTTTATAACAAGAATCCCCATTTCTCATTATAACCTTTGTAGGAGCATTCATAAATCATGAATAAACCCTCATTATTGTTATTTCCTAGATTAAGATTTGTACTTTAGCCTGTACCCAAGAGCTGAATGTTAATGTGTATTTGTATAGTGGCGGGCTGACCCACGTTGCTCATTTCAAGCTACAGTGTGCAGTGTGTGTCTGCAAGGCTATTTTGACAAAAACAACAACTACAATATGAATTTAATGCAGGTTTAGAGTAATTTAAATGTTAAGACTAAAATAAAGCTATTATTTCTCTGACAAATGGGCATGCTCCTGAATTTCAGTAGGCCTGTACAATCCTGTTCCACAAGTGTGTGGACAGTGCCCCAAGCTTAGTTATTTATCTGTTTACCAAACCTTATTTCAGTGAGTTATATTATCTCTATATCCTATTCAGTGCAGACTCTCAGCTTCAATTTGCTATTGCTTCAACTTGCTATTCTCTGTATGCATTGCATCAGCTGCAAGCATTGTTTTGTAACTATGTTTGATTGCATTGTCCCTGCCAAATAAATAAATACAATTTAGGAGATGCAGGCCTTTTAAAGTGAAGCTGCCTCTTCAGGGGGTCAAAAGTCACGTGACATGAAGGACAAAAACTCATTGGTAACCTGTCAGAGATGTAAGAGCTCGGGACCGCTCCATTGAGGAGGACCCTCGGAGTCTGGTCCAGGCCAGGCAGACTGACTGAAGGGACTCTGTGGTTTCCTTATATTACAGTGTTTCTGTTCAACCTCCTTATACCTCTGCACCTCAGCTGGGCGTCTTGGCTTTCATTTCAAATGTTTGTTGGCATCAGTATCAAAATGCTGTGTGTCACATCTATCCAAATATTTCTGGACAGAAAAGCAACACCATGTCGACTATGGGCTTGTGTTTTGCCCTTGAATATCACTTAAGGTGACAAAGTCGCCAAACTTAAGGCAATGTCCGATTACCTTATGGATTTAACCTAACTGCCTACTAGCAGCTTACATTAAAAAGTGTACTTTTATATTTTAGTTCTTGGATCGATATGCACCGAAGTCTTGTTAAGGCATTTTGAAATTAAAAGGTAGCATATTGACACTTTTGGTTAGCATCTCCAAAATACTGCAATAAGTATTCTACCGTTTGGATATCGTTATATCCGTAAATTCTAAGCAGTGTTTTCCAAAGCCAAATCTATTTTAGTGCAATATAAATACAATTCCATCCCTCCTTGATTACACCCACTCCCATTATTTTCAGTGACAGTTGACAATATCTGACGTAAAAATAAACCTACTGTGTACAGATTAGTGGTCCTCACCTGTCATTCCTGCTCCTGTCTCCCAATACCTCACCTGTCTCTCCTTCTCCTGTCTTCCAGCGCCGAAGGCTCCTCCAGAGTGAGCGTTGCAGTGCCACCATGTGTCCAGCAGGTGGTGCTGTTCAGCAGTGGACCATGGGGGGAGCGGCTCTGTGTGAACGCGGAGTTGGAGGATGCTGCGCGGGTCCCCATCACCATTGGCAAACTCACGCCCTACAACAAGTGGGTCACTGGATGTCATCCATGCTTTTTGAGTATTTTAGCAATCTCTCCCGGGCACTGTTTGAGCCCTCCTTACAGTTAGCAGTACGATTCTGTGCAATGCTCAGCCCACAAGCCTACGTCAATCATGCTCCCACATGACAATTATTCATAAATATATAAAACCTTGATACAATACACTACAACTTGACAAACCTGATGCAATAGGCAGTAGTTTCATTAGTCAGATGCATGCTGATGTGTTGTGATGGCACTCCCCCTTCTCCCCTCCCTTTGCTTTCCACACTAAGTGAACTCAGAGAGTTAAAGAAACTGAAACTTTTTAACATTTTTAACATTTTAATACGTTGTTTTCGGTGAATATAGCCTTGTAAAAACAATAAAAGGTAACATGGTGATCTAAATAAGTGTTGGCTGTTAATACCTCCATAGAAGTATAATATATACTTTTACATCTACAAGTGGCAAAAGTTTTATGGGGACAATATGAAAATGAATTTGTTTTTCTTGCACTGTTCCTTCAGATATGATTTAGTGTTTATAACATTTGTGTCTATCCTTTGAAAATACCAGATTTTATGCATTTTCTAATGTTTTGTCCTTACATTAACTTAAAATTATAAATTTGGCACCCAGTTACTCTTATAATTACTCTTACTGGTGTAGTAGTTTCCTGATGCTTGAGTATTATTATTATTACATTATTTTGAAGTAACTGTACTTTTACATGAGAAAAAATCTTTGGCTACTCTACCACTTCAGCTGATATATTTAATTTAAATCAGTATGCAATATAGCTTAAGTATTTGAGGTCTGTGTGTGTGACATATGGGTCAGTGATTTGACGTTGGCATTTTTGTGTTCTGAAGCCACAGCTTTTCTAGTTATTAATATATAAAGCTTTACATTGTTTGAATTGATTTGTTTTATATCACTTTAGGTGTACCTAATAGGCATTTGAAAGAACATTACAGGTTTAAAGTATTGAAATGTCATACAGAGAAACAGGTCACATATATAATCATCACAATCTCTTTCATTGTTGATTTTCTAACTTTCTGTTGGTTAAATCAATTCTCATGTTCATCCCTAAGAGGCGACTGCTGTGATTTTTGGGCTTTACAAAAATAAATTGAAATTGAATGATAACAGTGATAACAGTGATAAAGCTATTACAGTGATAACATTTGCTTGCACAAATTATAAAAATGGACAGAATCATAATTTTACAAGCTGTGATATGAATGAATTATTTTAAAAATTAACACAAAAGAACCAGTTTTAATGTCTTAAATATATTTGTCCTCAAAAGCCTATTTTTATCAGTCATTCGGTAAAACCAAGTAAAAGGGCCATTTTGGATAACAATCTGATGTCTTTCCTCATGTGTCATGTGATGACATCACTCTGAGTACCCTGGAGGACTCTAAAGTGGACACAAGTTTCAGATTTGGATTCTTAGTTTTTACTGCTGACACAAATGCCACAATTTTAGATGTGAAAAAGTTATTTTTTTTGTTTTTTTTTTTAACAAGGGACATATACTAAATAATGAAATATATACTTAAATATACCGGAAAATCTACACATTTCACATCCCATTATATTTTCATTTTTTGAGCATTTGAAAATTTCTAAATGTCACTGACCCATATATATGCTGTTGGAAGGTGCCTGTCATGGGAGCAGTGGGAGGAGGACACATGGACAGACTCAGTCACACTCAGACTGTCTGTGGAGGGGGCAGCTCTGGTAAGTTCTAATAACACTACACTATAATACTGACCAGTGCATCAAGAATAGGGGAGGGGTTACAGTCAGAAGAGAAGGAAGGCACAGCCTGATCACAGATTATAAAGGATCTAAAGTGCTCATATTACAATGTTGGAACTTATTTACCCCATTTTCAAACTGTATAAAGAGGAAGTAGGTTTTAAAATCTAACCTATTCAAAGCACTCAAACCCTTTGGCATATCACTTGCCTGAGCAGCGAGTCCCTACATGTTTGAATCAACAAAGCTCTGGAATCAGACCATAGAGCATGACAAACCTCTGTCCTAACTTGGGATGGTCCAACCACAGCCGCTAATTTGTATTTTGTGTCTATCAAATGCAGATCTCCTCTCAAAAATTCTCGTATCATTCAGAACAAATGTATAACTTCTTTTATCTGACATAAAAAGAGTTGTTGATTCTGTAGACATCTGCTGTTTCTCAGTCCTCTGGGTTATAACCCCCTTCGGTAGCTTATGCAGTTGTATTTCGATTTATTCATGCATGTTTGAATAATCCTGTATTGTCTTGTATTTTGAGGCTTCAGTTCTCAGAATTTTTTTGTTTTCCCCTACAAATGTCTTCTTTAAGAAGAAATAAGAAGGCTGACTCAATCTGTCTGTCCTCAGGGTAAACCCCACTGGTCAGAGCCTGAGCAGGTCTTCACTGTGAAGAAGTACACCCCTAAGGTAAGATCTGAGTAGTACTGTGTGAGGATATCAACAGGACTCACATCATGTGGATATACAGAGAGAGAGAGAAGGACAAAAGTACCACCAGCCTCATCTCTGTCCACGTTTAGGACATTCAGGTTTATACACCAAAAATATAATCCTTTTAGGGCAGTGAATAGTGAACTTTCAGAAACTAGTTTAGTTACCTCCTAAACACTATATAAAAGATATTAAGTGTACATGAATTGTGATGAAATCACAATAGTCATCTCACTCTAAGAAAATCATGATATACATTTTTTTGTCCAGCCCCTTGTTAGAAGTAATGGATCTTTAGTCTTGGTCAGCACTACTTTAGCTGGGGGATTTGATCTATTATGCATTTTTTGGGTTGATGGGGGAACCCAGACTATTGTAAAGCATTCCACTGGTTTGTCTTAGGTCTCAGCTGTGCCCCCCACAGCCTGTGACATGAGTGGTAAAAGGAAGAGAGAGCAGGACCAGGAGGGGAGCAGTGGGGCCGGAGAGGAGAACATCTGCCCCAACAAAGCCTTGGGGACCCCAGTGAGGAGGGCCCGGGGCCAGCCCAAAGGGGGACTCAAGCTGTTCATCAACTCACCAGATGGGGGCAGCGGTGAGAACTCGAGTCACAAGAAGCATCACAATATTCCAAATTTTTAGAATGAGTGGCGACATTATATGTGTTAATGGAAAGGTTAATGACATTTTATACTGTAAAAGCTCAAAACACATCTAAAATGTAACAGAGATGCTACAATCTAATAACAAATACAAAAGTCTGTAACTCTCTTAAATATTTTGTTTGTACCTGGCATCTAAAACAAGAAAATCAAGTAAAAAGTAGAAAATCAATGAACAGTTAAACAACAGGGACACTGCAGGCTATCTGCACATTTATCACTAATACAGACTTTGGATTACACACGCAGTTGAACTGAACCTTTCTCTCCTTTGAGATTCATTGTTTTGGGGCGAGTTGAAGTGTCTTTTAGCTCCCCCTTTAGTTGGCTAACAAGCTAGCTAAGCTCTGTCACAACAACACAGAAATTTTCAGTTTCTATTTTGCCGTATAAAGCTAATTTGAGCTAAAAAGAACTATCTCCATGGACAAAAATGAGGCCAAAAAAGCAAAGAAACCCATTTTGTCACTTATGCTGCCCACAGTTCTGCCTCAGAGCCACTCAGTTGGAATGTGGGGCATTTTCCAAATAACGTTACGTCAGTGCATAACCTCTATATGCACATTTACCATTTGAATTGATACTTTGCAGTGACTTCACACTGGGGGTGTTATACATGCATGTCTATGGTTTAATGTTCCCCTGTTACCAGGGAGACATAATGCACACATTAGCAAACACTGACAATGGTCTGAAAAAGCAAGAAAAAATACAAAATTTAAACAACACATTTTTAGGAGCCTGTGATCAATAAGAGTGTTCATGATCCTGTTTAGGTGTTTGATTTTCAACAAAAAAGGTGGCCGTGTCTAACTGAAAAACAGCTGGCTAATGCTAGCTAGCTTGTGACTGTAATTTTATATGTGAGAGACTTGTTTAACAGCACAAATCATCTCACCTGTTGTAGTTCCAACCAAGTCAGCTATTTCTGGCCAGACTGGGTTAAAATAGAGCTCAGATTAAGTTTAACTTGAGTAACAGAGCTTCTAACAGAGTAGTGCTTTCAGTTAGTTTCACACCCCAAAGAATGTTCATCGGTTGCAAAGTATCAATAGTGGTTATGCACTGACATCATTTTATTCAAATAATGCCCCTCAACATTTCGACTGAGTGGCAATGAGGCAGAACAACGGGCAGCATAACAGGCAAAATGTGTTTCTTTACTTTTTATTGCCTCATTTTTATCCGTGGAACTATTGCCCCCACAACATTATTTCCTCAACACATGGCCTCAGAAACATCTTAAAGTTCAATTCAACTGTGTGTGATCCCAAATTCTGTATCAGTGATAAATGCGTGTTGTCTGCAGTGTCCCTCTTGTTTAGCTAACTGTTAACTGGTTTTCTACTTCTGTTTACTTGATTTTCTTGTTTTAGATGCCAGGTACAAACTAAATATTTAGCAGAGTTAGACTTTTGCATTTATTAGATTGTAGCACACATTTGTCATGTCACATTTTAGAATTTGCGTTCTTGAGCTTTTACAGAAGAAAATAGTTTTACTCACCGCTGACACTTGCATACTTTTGCCACTCACTAATAAAGTTCCAAAGGTTGTGATGTCATCTGCATAACCTCTATACTCACATTTACCATTTGAATAGTTGCTGTTTTCAACTCTGTTTCTATGGTAACCTGGTGTGTCAGCTTCCCCTACTGTACTTTCTGTTGATGCAGAAGAGTCTGGGATGAAGCTCACTGCTAATTATTTCTTTATTTATTTCTGTTCTTAGTCATTTGTTTGAATATTGCATAACGCCATGTTTGGTTTGATATGGAATGACCATGTGGTTCTCTTGATAGGTTTAATTTCACAAATTTTCACTTGTCAATTACAGCCATCAGATCTCTGGGAATAACAGGGTCCAGACTATCCATCTCCATAAGCTAAAAATGCGTGGGATTCTTGGATTAGTTTGCATTAATTCAGTCTTCTCTCAAACGTTTCTAGATATTTGTTAAAGGTGCACTGTGAACTAGAGACAGACCGATATATCGGGCGGATATTAGGACTTTTTAGTGTATTGCTTAGTGAAGACATATTGTGCTTGTGTCGGCTATATAGATATAATCTATGACACCTGTGAGTCATTATGTTGTAATTTCGACATTTTAAAGGACCTATATTGCACCATTTTCGGATCCATGTCATAATGTTTTCTCATCAAAAACATACCTGAGTTGTGTGAATGAAACAAAACACAACTTCATGTTTTTGATGAGGTAACAACATTCTAACATGGCTTAAAGCTCACAATTATCCATTTTATGGATATATATTGGACCTTTTTTAAATAGCAATATTGATCTAAAACGCTTTAATTAAAAGAAAACAAGTCAGCTGACTTTTGTGTTAAACTGCGTTGCCCAGTGGGAGCTACTGTCGCTGTAAACGCCATCACAACAAAGAGCCCTATGCTGTCGACCCCTCCGATGGGTAGCAACAGTAGACACTAGCAAATAACAGATTTTATTTTATACCATTTGTGCCAAAAATCATACACATACAGTGGCTTGCAAAAGTATTCATACCCCTGGAACTTTTTCAAATTTTGTCAAGTCAACCACACATTTAAATATTTTTTAATTTGCATTTTTTTGTGAATAAGTAACACAAAATGGTACATAAGTGTGAAGTAGAAAGAAAATTGTACATTTCCAGATTAAAAAAAAAACAAACTGAAAAGTGCAGCGTGCAGAAGT
>JACM01057261.1:0-23877 GCA_000787095.1 Periophthalmodon schlosseri | reverse complement strand
TATTGTAAGAAGCTTTTGGAAGGATATGCAAAACATTTGATCCATGTCATACAGTTTAAAGGCAATGGTACCAAATACTAATGAAATGTATGTAAACTTCTGACTTTGAAGAAAGTAATGAAAAGTTGTCAAAAAAAATCCTTCTTTCATTATTCTGGCATTTAGGAAATAGAAATAATTTAGGCAATTCTAATTGACCTAAAACAGGAAAAGTTTAGACAGTGAGAAAAAAAAGCATATGTGTCTTTTTATAAAGTGTATGTAAACTTCTGGTTTCAACTGTAGTTCATTTAAATCACAAATCAGAATGGTAATACCTTGTTGTCAGGACTACCGTGTGAACATCTTCCTGCGTCAGCGCTGGAATGACCCGCGCCTCCGCCTGCCGACGGATTTCAAGAGCGACGCCCTCACAGTCGACCCTAAGATGTTCCAGTGTCTGTGGAAACCAGACTTGTTCTTCGCCAATGAGAAGAACGCTAACTTCCACGATGTCACTCAGGACAACATCCTACTCTTCATCTTCAGGAACGGGGATGTTCTCATCAGTATGAGGTAGGTCTGCGAGGATGAGTAGGCCTGAGTGGATGAGAAGAACTACACTACTGGTCAAAAGTCTGGACACACCTTCTTTTTCAGTGTGTTTTTTCTTTAAGTTTGCCACTTTCTACATTTTATATACACAGAGAAGACATTGAATATATGATGCAAGATATATGGAACTATGTAGCAATAGTTTTTATTCAAATCCTCAACGTAGCCACCCTTTGCTTTGTCGACAGCGTTGTAAACCCTTGGCCTTCTCTGAATGATCTTCTTGATGAATTCACATGAAATGGTTTTCACTTCACAGATGTGCCTTGTCAGGGTCAAGAAATGCCAAGACTGCAAAGCCGTGATGAAAGAAAAGGGTAAAGGGTATTTTTATTTTGAGTTTATTTTTTGTTCACTACATTCCATATGTCCCATTCATAGTTTTTATGCTTCAGTGAGAATCTACAGTGTAAATAATCATGGAAATAAAGAAGAAACATAAATGAAAAAGTGTGTCCAAACCTTTGACTGGTAGTGTATGTGGATGAGTAGGCCTTATGTGGATGAGAAGGCTTTAGGTTGGTGAAAATGCCTTATGTGAATGTGTAGGCTTTATATGGATGAGTAGGTCTATGTGGATGAAAAGAACTACCCGGATGAGTAGGCTTATATGGATAAGAAGGCCTATGTGACAGAAAAGGCCTTATGGGAGATAAGTAGGCCTGTGTAGATGAGTTTGTCTTATGTGGGTGAGAAGGCATTATGTGAATGAGTAGGCCTGAGTTGATTAGTAGACCTGAGTGAATGTGTAGGCCTATGTGCATGAGAAGTGTTTATACGGATGAGTAGGCTTAAGTGGATGAATAGGCCTTGTGTGAATAAATAGGTTTGAGTGGGTGAGTAGACATTTGTAGATGAAAAGGCCTGTGTGAATGAGTAGGCCTACTCTATATCAAATAGACTTGGGCAGTTCAGTTTTGTTCTGAGTGGAAGTCAGGAGCCCTATGTGTGGAGGAGTAAGCCTGTGTGGAGGTGTAGGCCTGTGTGCAGGAGTAGGCCTGTGTGGAGGGGTAAGCCTGTGTAGAGAAATAGGCCTGTGTAGAGGAGTAAGCCTGTGTGGAGTCATCCACATGAGGCCTTATTTCATGAGGACATGAGTAGGCCAGAGAGGATGAGTAGGTCTATTAGGCTTATGTAGATGAAGAGGCCTGAAGAGAACAAGAAGGCTGTGTGTAGATGATTAAGCCTGTGTGTATGAGTAGGCCTATATTCATGAGTAGGCCTACACTTTTCTTGTAACAGATGGCATATTCAGTATTCTAATTGTGCATATCTTCATAACAATGATTAGAATAATACGATGATGGTGTGTGATGTGCTGTGTAGGCTGTCGGTGACACTGTCCTGTCCCCTGGACCTCACCCTGTTCCCCATGGACACACAGTTCTGCAAGATGCAACTGGAGAGCTGTGAGTAACTCAGATGCTCAACCACTATGTAATACTGAAAGGAGACAGACAAAAAGAAAGGCAGAAGAGAGAGGGAGAGAGAAAGAGGGAGAGGAGAGAGGGAGAGAGGGAGGGAGGAAAGAGAGATGGCAAGACAGATAAAGAGAGGCGAGAGAGAGACAGAAAGACAGAGGAGAAAGAAAAACAGAAAGGCATAGGAGAGAGAGAGATAGAGGAGAGAGAGAGAGAGCGAAAGAAAGACAGACAGAGGAGAGACAGAAAGTGATAACAGAGGAGAGAGAGGGGAGAGACAAAAAGAAAGGTAGAGGAGAGGGAGAGAGAGACAGAGGAGAGAGAGAAACCAAGAAAGGAGAGAGGGAGACAGATGAGAGAGAGACAGAGGAGAGAGAGAGAGGGAGAGAGAGAGAGGGAGGGAGGAAAGAGAGATGGAAAGACAGATAAAGAGAGGAGAGAGAGACAGAAAGACAGAGGAGAGAGAAAATCAGAAAGGCATCGGAGAGAGAGAGAGATAGAGGAGAGAGAGAGAGAGCGAAAGAAAGACAGACAGAGGAGAGACAGAAAGTGATAACAGAGGAGAGAGAGGGGAGAGACAAAAAGAAAGGTAGAGGAGAGGGGGAGAGAGAGAGAGAGGAAGACAGAGGAGAGGGAGAGAGAGACAAAAAGACAGATAAGACTGATAAACAGAGAAGAGTGAGAGAGACAGAGGAGAGAGAGGAGAGATAGAGAATTGAGAGAGATGCAGCTTTTCCGCTCCCTATGGAGCAATACAAGCCTGGCCCTAAAGGGGGCAAGGGGGAGCAGAGGAAGGAGAGAGAGACAGAAAAAGAAGAGAGAGGAGAGACAGACAGACTGATAGAGACAAGGCTCATACCTAGGGAGTGGTCAGAGAGATGGGTAGGGAGACAGAGGAGAGGCAAAGAAGAGAGACAAGGGAGAGACAGAGGAAAAAAGGGAGCGATGAAGATGAGCAACAGAGGAGAGAGATATGGAAAGACACAAGGGAGAGATAGAAAAGAGACAGAAATAGAAAGTGGGGGAGGGAGGAAAAGAGGGAGGCAGAGGAGGGACAGAGAGATAGAGACAGAAAAAGAGAAGAGAGGAGTGAGTGAGGGAGGGGGAAAGACAGACACATGTATGAAGCTACAGTTCAGTGTCCCCAGAGTAAAGTGTATGCGTTTGTGTGTGTGTGTGTGTGTGTGTGTGTGTGCGTGCGTGTGTGTGTGTGTGTGTGTGTGTGTGTGTGTGTGTGTGTGTGTGTGTGTGTGTGCATGTGTGTGTGTATGTGTGCGTGCGTGTGTGTGTGTGTGTTACAGTTGGGTACACCACTCGAGAGCTGGTGTTCATGTGGCAGTCAGACCCAGTGCAGATGGATGAGATCTCCCTGCCCCAGTTTGACATCCGCCAAGAGGACATCAAGTATGGCAACTGCACCAAGTACTATCAGGGCACAGGTCAGTACTGCATCAGGTACTACACCAAGTACTACCAGGGGACAGGTCAGTACTGCATCAGGTACTACACTATACTTGTTGCAGTACAGACCCCACACACTACACCAAGTGTGTGGGGTGCCCCAGGGGTCAATCCTGGGACTCTTTTTGTTCAATCTCTACATGCTGCCATTAGGCCAGTCAATACACAGCAATAATGTGTCCTACCACATCTATGCAGATGACACGCAGATCTATGTCTCACTGGCAGCAGATGAATATGGACCAGTGGATTCACTCTGCCACTGCATCCAACAGATCAGTGTGTGGATGCAAAACAACTTTCTCCAGCTAAACTCAGACAAGACTGAAGCCATAGTCTTTGGCCCACAGAAACAAAGACAAAGTGTCAGCTGCCACCTCCAGTCTCTCTAAAACCTTCAAATGAGGCTAGAAATCTAGGGGTAATAATGGACTCAGACTTGAACTTTAACAGCCACATCAAATCAATAACATCTGCAGCTATTTACCATCTAATAACATTGCAAAAATCCAAAGTATACTGTTAAAACCAGACTTGGAGAGACTTATCCATGCATTTGTGTCCAGTAGGTTAGACTACTGTAACGGCCTGCTCACTGGCCTGTGTTAAGACAGCTGCAGTACATCCAGAACGCTGCTGCTCGGGCTCTGACTCGAACTAGGAAGTACGAGCACATAAGTCCTGTGCTCAGGTCTCTGCACTGGCTCATGTGGAATAGAGAATAGGCTTTAAAGCAGCTCTGCTTGTTACAAATCTCTCCATGGCTTAGCACCAAGTACATCTCTGACATGTTAGTGCCATATGAACCATCTCACACTCTGATAACTTCAGGGACCGGCCGGGAATCAGCGTTTCAGTTTTATGCTGCTAAAACCTGGAACAGTCTTCCTGAAGATGTGAGACAGGCCTCTACTTTGACAATGTTTAAATCCAGGCTCCAAACGGTTCTGTTTAGCTGTGCACATGACTTCTTCTCTTTTAATGTTAATTTTATGATAATTATTTGTGATTATTTATGTTTTGATTTGTTGTACTGTGATTTTAATGTCTTTGTTATTCTGTAAAGCACTTTGAATTACTTTGCGTACAAACTGTTTTATACTTGCCTTGCCAAGTACTGTACCAAGTACTGCACCAAGCACTATCAGGGCACAGGTCAGTACTTCATCAGTACACTACACTAAGTACTACCAGGGTAAAAGTCAGTACTGAAACAAGTACTGCACGAAGTACTAACACAGCACAGGTCAGTACTGCACCCCAATAGTACTACCTGTGCACAAGCCAGTACTGTACAAAGTACTACAGCAAGTACTACCAGGACACAGGTCAGTACTGCAACAGGTACTGTCGGTTTCTGTTTTGTTGCATGAAGAACAGGCGCAGAGGCACGGGAATCTTTCTGTAGATCTTTATTGTACAGTTGGGTTAAAGGCAGCGTACAGCAAAATTCGAAGTAAAATCAAATGCACAGTCTAACGCGAGACTGTGCACGAGTCTGAAGCAGAGATTGCACCAGTGTTTTTACAATCTTCCTGGAGTGGGTGTCACGCACCCTGTATGAAAGGAGGCTATTGAGAAGAAATGTGGCCTTGACCAAAATGACCAAAATGTAGCTAGGATTACGAGAAATGACAACTGTTGTATGGGAAACCTTTGGAAGAAAGTAAGCAATGTATTATATTTGTATATTGTTCACAATTCCCCCTTTTGATCACATACACATGTGATCACTAAAAGAAAGGCACCAGTCGCTACCTTTCAACAAAAATAAAATAAACCACCCCAATAAATCATAAGTCTTAGCTAAAACATAAAGATATATAAAAAATGATTAATATCAAGTATACAATTTTGTAAAATATTAGCAGAGCTTCAAACCATATAATATTGTATAAACTATGTGACTCAGATTAATAAAATGTGTGACACTCAGACAGCATGGATGAAACAAAGAGCAGATACTGAAAGAAACACCAAGAAAAAAAAAAAGAAATTTAAACTTTCAAAGTCAGAGTCATCTGGGGAGTCTTCAGTCTTCAATAGGGGTTCAGAGGGAGACAAAAGCAAAAGCTGAGTGTGTGGCTGTTGTTTAGCTATAGCAGTAGTGATAAGTCGTTCAATAAGATTACGAAGGCAGGGAACAACACAACATCGAATTATAATTAAGTACTGTAATGATGATCATAATAGTGGTGAAAACAGAGACAATGGTTCCTGTCCAGGGGCCAAAAATTCTGTAGAACAAGGCTCACCAAGAATTGTTGGAGATCCCTGAATTTTCAGATAATTCACATGCTAATGATTTGAGTTTAAGCAGGGCTTTAGTAACACTTCCATCTGGGGCAGTATTATTGGGAATGTAAGTGCAACACTCAGTACCAAACATAGAGCATACACCACCCTTTTTGGCCAATAGCATATCTAAAGCTATACAGTTCTGCCAAGCCATCAGAGATGTGGGGCCCAGTTGTTCAGTTATTCCTTCTAGAGCTTCAACAGTAAAGTTAAAAAATCTTTGTTGATTATAATATAAGTCATTTATGCAGACTACATTTTTATAAGATGTAATCCATGAAAACAAAATAGAGGCTAAACCTGCCAAAACCTCATCCTGGGCCTTATATTCATCTGGAATACAACAGGGTGTGTTTGCGGCATTAAGATAAATATCTTTATTGAATGAGCCTAAGGGTTTGTCTTTGGATGTGAATAACAGAGATCTTTTCTGGATTTGGTGTAGTTTAATAGCATATGGATGATCAGGTAATGTAAAGTTGTCAGTAGTGGGAAATGTGTCTGCAGGTATAAGAGTAAAAGGGATAATAAGCATTACCAGGGTGCATTGTCCAGTCCAGGTCTTGGGTAGCATAGGATAAATGTACTATTATCAGATGGAACAGGTGATTTCAGCATTAAAATGACTGCATTACAGTGTGGATATGGCTTGGGGCTTCTTATTATAGTGAGACGTTTAAGTAAAGTAGAATTTCGTGGAAAGTCTGGCTTGTATTTATATGTCCAGTCAGTAGTTGAGGCAATTGTAGTCAAATAAATAGGTCTTATGTCTGATACAATAGAGATTTTTCTATTTGAGAGTTCACAAGGGTCAGTGGTACAGATCAGAAAGTCACATGCGTCAAATTATGCCGTACAGTCCTGTCCTTCTAAACAGTTAATAGTGAATTTTTTCCTGTACATGCGTCAAATTATGCCGTACAGTCCTGTCCTTCTAAACAGTTAATAGTGAATTTTTTTCCTGTAGATTTTAAACCTGTTTCTCTTGGTGCCCTTTTCAGTGCTTATTGTTTCATACCTGTATTGTTGCAATTCTCTCCAGCCGGAGGGTGCATGCCGCTTGTTGTTATATTTGTCAAGTTTGCAGTTGATCTTATTGGTGGTCCGAGGTCCTCTTTCATCTCATTATTGTATAGATACCACCAAGATAAAACAAGAAAAATAGAAATGATTAAGAAAAAATAAAGAAGTTCAGGTAAGGTACATGGAAAATGAGGGCATGGTCTATTCTCCCCCTTTTTCTCTCTCTTCTTCCTCCCCCGGAGCCCCGGGGTTGGGTGTGTGTGGTTGCTCCCCATCTGGTTCTGGAGCTGCTGTGTTGACGTCAGCGTGGACCTCGACAAGGGTGTGTTGAGTGGGGTCCACTGGACACTTGATGCAATGTGATAGATGGTACCAGAACTTAGAATCGCCACGCTGGACCTGCACAGATCTCCTGGCTGATTTAGCGATTTTGTAGGGTCCAGTTTGGTAGGGTTGAGTCCAGTTATTGCGTTTGTGTACTTTAATGTAGACCCAGGAACCAGGGGTTAGGTCATTGTCAACGTCTGGAGTCATTTGAACAGTGTGAGTCCTTTCTCTGCATTTGTGCATTTCAGAGACTATTTTCTGCAGTATTTGGACATAGTCATGATGTTGTTTGTCACAGTCAAGGAAAGGAGAGTCCTCATTGAAAGGTCCAATTGGTTTGTGCATTTCTCGTCCAGTCAAAAGCATGTGAGGTGTAAAACATGTCGTTCTGTTTACACTGTTCCTGATGTCCATCAAGACAACAGGAAGAGCTGTGACCCAATCTATTTTGCAAGTTTGCCAAACCTTAGCTAGTTTTCTTTTAATAGTAGCATCCATACGTTCAACTTGACCCTGGCTCGAAGGATGGTAGATACGACCGAAACACTGAGAAATGTTTAAGGCCTTTGTGTCGCGAACAACCTTAGCTGTGAAATGAGTTCCATTATCTGACCTGATCTGATAAGGGATACCAAATCTAGGGATTACCTCCTGCACTAAATGTTTAACAACTTCTTTAGCTGACTCTGTTTTGCATGGAAATGCTTCTACCCATTTAGTATATTCACACACAATCACTAGAAGATAACGAAAACAGCGAACGCGCATGTCAGGGCCCATATCCATAAAAAACATCACAATCTTCTCAAAAGGTTTATTTGGAAGTGTAAAAGTGCCAGGTGGAGGTTTATAGGTCTTCTTGGGGTTCATGGTTTGGCAGGTGTGACAAGTGTCAATCCAATATTGCAAAAGCGACTTCATGTGTGGGTGCCCCCAAAGGTCAATGTGTTTCAGGAGTGCTTCATAGATTCTGTGTGTTGGTCCATGATATTCATCAAATAGCATCTGTAAGAGTGGTACTGGTGCAACAACTTTTTCTTCATGGTTTCTCCATAGTCCATCCTCATCTTTTTTAGCTCCTCTCTGTGTCCAGACAGAATGTTCATATGCTCCAGCTGCTTGTTGGATTTCTCTTACATATGTTTTTTCGATGATTCCGTGTGGTGGCGTCTCTGGTGCTGTTTCAGGCATGTCTGATAGTTTGTCTGGTGTTTCTGTGTCAGTTTCTCTATTTGTAGTTGAGGATCTTCGTGCAGCCATCGCTCTTCCATTGTAGTTGGCAGCTTGTTTTGCAGCTGTGTCTGCGGCATGATTTCCTTGAGAAATTAGATCATTTCCTTTAGTGTGAGCTTTGCATTTCATTATGGCCACTCTTCTTGGTAGTTGCACTGCCTCAGTGATTTATTTTATCAGAGTCTCATGTTTGATTGGAGTTCCGTCGACCAATTTAAAGCCATTTCTAATCGAGCCAAAAATCGAGATGGTTAACGTTTTAAATGTATTGACCGAATCTGTGTAGATGTTCAGATTTTCAGATAGTTGTAAGACTCTCAGCATAGCAGTCAGTTCAGCTACTTGAGCATCCATGGAATTTGTTGTACCTCCAGGACTTGATGTTGTCCTTGTGTGTCCTGCTATATCACACCATATGATGAAATGGTGGAACCACCTGTGGCTCTGTGTGAGCATCCATCACAGAACAGCGTACGTTCGGCTTCAGTTAGAGGTGTAATTTGTAGGTCTGCCCGTACATACATTTCAGTCTTCACCTTCTCCTCACATACATGCGGTGTTCCTTCTGTTTCCATGTTTAATGTTTCCTCCTTCATAGGTTATGAGTGACTGTTTCAGTGTCTAAGCAATGCTGTTAGTTCTTTGAGCTGTGGTTATGAACAATCTTGAGTTCAAATAAGCCAGAATTCCATGGTTTGTGTGAACCACTAGAAGGTGATTCTGCACAATGTGAGCTGTCTTGTCAATAGTTTTAGTCAGGGCTGTCAAATATCTTGCTGTCGTAACGTCCAGAGGGACCAAAGATACAGACTCGGATAGGCAGGTTAACAGAGTTTATTTACAAATAAGAAATGAGCATGAAAGTTGTCGGAGTAGATGGTAGAAGGCTGGGTCGGCAGGCAATGTTCAGGAGCTGGTCGTGGATGGCTAGGCTGAGCGCTGGGGAGTGCGTACCGGTCGTGGAGAGCAGGGTCGGAGGCGGAGGAGCACGGATAGTCCAGGGAGCAAAATCTGATCGAGACAAGGAAAAACAACCTTAGTACGGCGAGCATATCCAAAACAAGACAATAGCCAAGCGGAACTGTATCACAGAGGATACATAGACGATCTGGCGACGTGTGTCGGATTCCACGGCTCCTTTGTACTCCCAGGAGCAAGCTTGATTGCTTGATGCAGGTGTGCAGTGGGTGTGCAGACACAGAAGGGAGGGGAAAGACAGCACAGAAATACGAGGACAGAGTGGATTCATGACACTTGCACATCCAGGTTGGGCTTGTTCGTGGCTGTCTAGTTTGCATGAGTGATGTTTCAAAACTCTTCTATCTCCCAATCATTTCTCGTAGAGCACAGATTATACAAAGGCTTGCTTTTCAACAACGTGGTGCACATGGAGCAGAGCAGATAGCTTGTTTTGTCTTTGTGAATGCTTCTTCAGCTTCTGTGTTCCATTCCAGTTCTGCTGTTGGATTGTGCATTCCAAATGGATTGATGAGGTCACGAAGTCGAGCTATCAGCTGGGTGTAGCCAGGTACATATTCTCTTGAATAGTAGCAGAGTCCCAAAAAACTGAGCATCTGTCGAACTGCAGTTGGTTTTGGTGTTGTCAAGATTGCGTCTTTATTGCTGTCAGTCACTCCTTGGGCTCCATTTGATATTTCTCATCCCAGGAAGTGAACTGTTCTTCTTGGTGCTTTATCTTGTATCCTTTGGTGGATAGATGAGTCTGGAGCTTGATAGTGGTTTGTAGCACATCTTGATGATGTTGAGGATGTCATCCACATACTTGATTCCAGTGCATTTTGGGTTCAGAGTGAGATCAGTCAAGTCTTTTCTCAAGAAATGATTGAAATATCCTGGAGAATGTTTCCATCCTTGTGGCATCCGAGCATAGGTGTATTGTTTCCCATTGAAGGTAAATGCAAGGCATTTTTGTGATTCTGGAGCAATGTTGATGGTGAAAAAGGCATTTGCTAGGTCTGTAACTTTAAAGAACTAATGTTGAGGCAACAGATTGTTGAGAGCAATGTATGTGTCGGGGACTGGGTGTGATTCTTCTGCTGTGACTTCATTCTGAAATCTTGCACCATGCATCAATTCAAGAGGTCAGATTTCTTCACGGGGAACAGTGGCGTGTTATATTCAGAGTGTGTTTCATGAATTACTCCAGCCATCAGGAGTCCATCAGTTGTCTCTTATATACCTGCTGTTTGTTCTAATTTCAGTGGATACTGAGGGCGGTTAATAGGATGGTCCGTAGTTAGCTCACCACAAACCACATGTTTAGTCTGTCCCACATTGTTTGGGTGTTATCCAGATGTGATTTTGGACTTAATTTAAATATTTTTTTGAGTCAGGGTGATTTTCATGATTTTGTGTGTCTTGTTTGCTTGGATGTTCTTGTTATTTCTTCAATGTCTCGAGGTAGAATGATTTTGAAAATGTCGTTGTCATTGTAAAACACATCTGGTTGCACCGTTGGTTCATAGTGTAGGGCTGCCAGTTTTGTCATTGGTCCCAGTGATTTCTGCGTGTGGTTCTTTGCGATTGCCAGGGACACATGTGGAGCACTTTCTTCACTCCCTCTGTAGTAGGATTTCAGTTCTTCAGGTAGAATGAGAGCCAGGACCATTCCTTGTGGTCCTAAGTACAGACATGGATATGTTATGTGGAATGTTTGTCCACTGACCCAGGCTTCATCATATGTGTCATCTTCCAGATCAGTGTAATATATTGTTGCATGCAGCGGGTTGTATGTCTCTCTCAAAGGGTAGATTGATTTTGCCCATGTCTTGTATGTTTGCCACAGATGGGAGGCTGCATTTCCTGACTCTGGCTGTCTTATGCAGGAAACTGTGGTTCTTGAGTCCACTAAAAAATGTATCTTCTGTCCATTTATCATCAAGACCACCATGCATAACTTTGATTGGGTTGCATATTCATGTTTCCTCCTCTTCCTCTTCCTCTTCCTATTCCTCCCTGTCCACTCCATCCTCGTCCTCCTCTTCCTCCAGGAGCCAGTAGATTATAACTCCTGGGTTCATTTGGGCTGGAGCAGGAGCTGGTGGTTGTTGTTGGACAGGTGGAGCTTGTTGTTGTTGTTGCATGACCATCTTGATTGCAGCAGTAAGTTGATTGGTTGTGGCAGTTTCATCTTTTTCATCTTCTTGGACTTTCATTACCTTTGTAGTTTTGTCTTGTTTTCTTTCTCTTTGACTTCTATCTGGAATTTTTTTAGTTGTAATTTTAGTGTAGCCTTTTCCATATTTAGTTTCTGCTCTTCATTTTAACTTTTAGACTGAAGCCATTTAGAGACAAAGTGGCTGCATTGCATGTCAAGTTCTTCTTCTGGCTTAGAGTGGAGGCCCATTACTTCACTCAGGCATTCTTAAACTGGAGCCTGAATGCAACCAGGCCTGTGTTATTTTGAACTGGTACATGGAGCTTTCGTTGTATTCCTCTGCGTATGTTTTCTGCAGTTGTCTCATCAGTGGCTCTCCCCAGCAGAGGGTTTCTCTTGCTGTGTACTTGAGCAGGGCACGGAGCCAGGCCAGTCCACTCTAGGTGATGCGTGGGAGGCTCATCATCAAGGAGTTAAAATCTTTAAGCTGGAATGGTTGGTACAGTGGCGTACGGTGGGGTAAAATGTATTTAGTCAGTCACCAATTGTGCAAGTTCTCCCACTTAAAAAGATGAGAGAGGCCTGTATTCTTCATCATAGGCACACTTCAACTATAGACAGAATGGGGGGAAAGAATCCAGGAAATCACATTGTAGGATTTTTAATGAATTAATTGGTAAATTCCTCAGTAAAATAAGTATTTGGTCACCTACAAACAAGCAAAATTTCTGGCTCTCACAGACCTGTAACTTCTTCTTTAAGAGGCTCCTCTGTCCTCCACTCGTTACCTGTATTAATGGCACCTGTTTGAGCTTGTCATCAGTATAAAAGACACCTGTCCACAACCTCAAACAGTCAGACTCCAAACTCCACTATGGCCAAGTCCAAAGAGCTGTCAAAGGACACCACAAACAAAATTGTAGACCTGCACCAGGCTGGGAAGACTGAATCTGCAATAGGTAAGCAGCTTGGTGTGAAGAAATAAACCGTGGGAGCAATTATTAGAAAATGAAAGCCATACAAGACCACTGATAATCTCCCTCAATCTGGGGCTCCACGCAAGATCTCATCCCGTGGGGTCAAAATGATCACAAGAACGGTGAGCAAAAATCCCAGAACCACGCGAGGGGGGCCTAGTGAATGACCTGCAGAGAGCTGGGACCAAAGTAACAAAGGCTACCATCAGTAACACACTACGCCGTCAGGGACTCAAATCCTGCAGTGCCAGACTTGTCCCCCTGCTTAAGCCAGTACATGTCCATGCCCGTCTGAAGTTTTCTAGAAACCAACGAAGGAGACTTTGGCTTTGTAAGAAGCATTTCAAGGTCCTGGAGTGGCCTAGCCAGTCTCCAGATCTCAACCCCATAGAAAATGTTGGGAGGAGTTGAAAGTCCATGTTGCCCAGCGACAGCCCCAAAACATCACTGCTCTAGAGATCTGCATGGAGGAATGGGCCAAAGTACCAGCAACAGTGTGTGAAAACCTTGAGGAGACTTACAGAAAACTATGACCTCTGTCATTGCCAATAAAGGGTTTATAACAAAGTATTGAGATGAACTTTTGTTACTGACCAAATACTTATTTTCCACCAAACACTGTGATTTTCTGGATTCTTTCCCCCCATTCTGTGTCTCATAGTTGAAGTGCACCTATGATGAAAATCACAGGCCTCTCTCATCTTTTTAAGTGGGAGAATTTTTTGCCCTACTGTATGTCCGGGTATTATGTAACCCAGCCTCTATTAATATAATATTATATACATTTTACACTCTCTGTACATTCTAAGCCTGTAAGTCCGTTACCATAGCAACCCGAAACCTCGCGATACTTTGTGGTAGCCCATGAGGAAGTGTGACCTCGTATGTAGGAAATAAACAGAGTGGATGCGCACGGGTGGGTAGATGGATGGAAGGCTAACGAGGAAGACGGCTGCAGATACCTCCACTGTGACTGCCTCGTGTTACGGCTTGTGTGCTATTTATCAAAAGGAACTGGCCAGGTTTTATCTCCTTGGATTGGATCTTACTGAACAGCAAGGTCTGAACAGCCACTGTCCAATAGACTATCGCTACAAGAATGATACTGCTAATGCACAGGGTTGCAAGTGACCACCCTGCCAATCTCCTTCTACAACCGACACTTGTCAGAGCAACCTGTCAAACCACTCAATGACCAACTCAATGAAGGTGCCGCAGGACAAGCAGTGCCCTATTTGGGTTATGTGGAAGTGGCTGTGAAGTTTCCAAAGGAGTTTCTGGGATTGGAGGTTACAGTCCCCACACTTGCCCTGGTCATTCCGGATGTCAGCTCTTCACCCGTGTTAATTGGGATGAACACCTTGGAGCCATTGTACAGTCAATACATCCAAAGTGATGGTCTCAGGTTCCATCCATCTCTCGGTTACAATGCAGTTCTTAAGCTCTTGGCACTAAGGCACCAACAAAGTCAATATGGTTGTGTGGGAGTGGTGAGAGCCCCAATTGCTGTCCCTGCTGGCCACACTGTCGCAGTTGAGATATAGATTACAGGAATCTTAATCTGCAGACAGTGAAGGACGCCTATGTTCTCCCTAATCTGGAAGAATCCTTCTCAGCCTTGATGGGTTCTAAGTGGTTCATTGTTTTGGACTTAAAATCCGGATATTATCAAATCACCATGAGAGAAGAGGACAAAGCAAAAATGTCACCCCATTAGGCTTTGGGGAATTTAATCAAATGCCACAGGGCGTCAACAATGCACCCAGTACTTTCCAACGCCTGATGGAGAAATGTATGGGCGACTTACACTTGAAGAAGGCACTTGTTTTCCTGGATGATATAATAATTTTCTCTAATACATTGGAGGAGCATGAGAAGAGGTTGCTGCGTGTCCTTGGTCGTCTGAAGGATTACGGGCTGAAACTCTCGCCAGAAAAATGTCAGTTTTGCCAGACATCAGTGAAGTACCTTGGCCATGTGGTTTCGGAGCAAGGGGTGGAGACAGATCCGGAGAAAATTGAGGCATTAAAATCCTGGCCAGTTCCAACGAATCTCAAGGAGTTGAGATCTTTCCTGGGTTTCTCCAGCTACTATCAATGATTCATAAAAGATTATTCCTCCCTCACTAAACCACTAAACGATCTCACCAAAGGGTACCCACTAGTCCGCAAATCAACCAAAGTGAAGAAGACACAAGTGCAATACCTCAATACTAAACAGTCTTTCGGCGATAGATGGACTCCAGAGTGTCAAAAGGCATTTGAACGGCTGATCGACAAATTAACAACATCCCCTGTTCTTGGATTTGCCAATCCTAAGCAGCCATACATTTTGCATACAGATGCCAGTACCATGGGTCTCGGCACAGCGCTGTATCAAGAACAGGAGGGACGATTACGTGTCATGCCAGCTGAGGGTTGTCCATCAGTGAGTCACGATATCCGGCCCATAAGCTGGAGTTCTTGGCATTAAAGTGGAGTGTGACTGACAAGTTCCATGATTACTTGTACGGAGCCAGCTTTACCGTAAGCTCCACTATCGTGCGGGTCGCCAGAACTATGACGCCTTATCTAGACATCCACATCAGTCAAACGCGGAAGATGGGCTCTCCTCTAAAGAACATGGTCTCATTCAGCAATTCCTAAAAGAGCGTGTGGCTGCAGAGGAGACATGCAGAGGAGCTCTCGTCCGATATTGTTAATGTCATCTGTGAGAACTCCCTGGCTAAGAGTTCTGCTCCAATACCCGTCACTCTTGCCGAATCTCTCTCCACCCACGTCAATGGCATTCCAGAAGGCTATTGCTCTGAAGACAAGCAAGGACTCCCAGAACTTCCAACCCTCTCTCAATTCGATCTGAGAGACCAACAACTTGCAGACCCTGTCATCCGTGAGGTAATACATCAGCTGGAGACAGGTGAGAAAGTGGTCCCTGCCATCAGACACGAGCTTTCTGAACTCCCTCTGCTGCTGAGAGAACTCAATAGCCTGGAGTTAAGAGATGGAATCCTCTACAGAAGACGACAAGAAGACAGACGCACTACTTTTCAGCTCGTCTTGCCTCCTGAGTTGCGGTCTTTGGTCCTCACTAACCTTCACGATGATATGGGCCACATGGAGATAGAGAGGACTCTCGACCTGGTACGCCAGCGGTTCTTCTGGCCAAGGATGTCCTTTGATGTCGAGAAGAAGATCCTTACTTGTGACCGGTGTGTAAAGTGAAAGGCCATGCCAGAACGCGCTGCCCCGTTGGTCAACATTAAAACATCTCGACCTCTGGAGCTACTGTGTATGGACTTCCTTTCACTGGAACCTGACAGCAGTAACACAAAAGACATTCTTGTGCTAACAGATCATTTTACAAAGTATGCTGTCTTTATCCCTACTTCAAACCAAAAGGCCAGATGCTTGCTGAATGATTTCATTGTCAACTTCGGAATCCCTGAGCGCCTACACACCGATCAGGGGCCAGACTTTGAATCCAAGTTGATCCAAGAACTCTACATGGTGACTGGGATGAAGAAAACTCATACCACTCCTTATCATCCACGAGGTAACCCGGTGGAGCGATTCAACCGAACTTTGTTACACATGTTGGGCACCTTGGAGCGCAAGCAGAAAAGTAAATGGCGGGAATATGTGAAACCCCTTGTGCATCCGTACAATTGCACATTCAACAAAGTCACTGGATTCACACCATATGAACTTCTCTTCGGAAGATCACCCCGTCTACCCGTAGATCTGGCATTTGGTTTGCCTGTCCGGGACAAGGCTTCAACCACACACACAGTACGTCAAAGATCTGCGGTCTCGGCTTGAGGAATGTTACCAAATAGCTTCAAAAATGCGCTTAAGTCTGCTGAGCGAAATAAGATACGGTTTGATCGCCGAGTGATGCCGTGCAAGTTCGATGTTGGAGACGGGGTCCTCATCCGAAATGTGAGACTTTGAGGAAAACATAAGCTGGAAGACAAATGGGAGCCAGATGCCTATGTAGTTATCAAATGTGCGGGGGACCTGCCTGTCTATACCGTGAAGTCGGAGACACATGATGGTCCTACTCGAACGCTACATTGTGACCTGTTGCTGCCCTGTGGGTTTCTTCCAGCCAGGCCTCATAAAGAAACCTCACATCCTGTATCTATTCATCGACCACACACCCGCAGTCAACCTCCACTAGAACTTGATTCCACTTATCTGTCTGGGGATGAAGACGCTCCATGGTTTGTCCTGCCCAGCTCACTCCAGCCTTATGCCGAAATCAGTGCTCCCAGTGAAGACTGTGCTGAACTGCCTGGTGCTGCCAGTTTTGTGCCACCCCAGACAGAAGAAGAGTGTCAAGCTGACCCAGTATTCCCATCAGAACCTGTGGCCATTGTGAACGCTGACCCCAACTCACCTTCTACTCCCCGTCCTCTCGAGCCCAATGTTGAACTAGACCTCACTCATTGTGAACAGGCGGTGGAAAATGATGCAATATCCCCTGTTGAGAAAACTAGGCCTGAGAGCGCTGAGCCTGCAGTAGAGGATGAGATCTCTGAACTACCCCAAGTACAGTCCGACGATCCGCCTTCTCAAGTGCAATTGCCTGCTGCTGGGCCATCTGTGTCACCTGTCCCAGGGATTAGTCCTGAAGTCCCAGTATTCCCTGAAATGACCACCAATGTACCTCGACGCTCCAGTCGTGACAGACGTCCACCCAATCGTCTTCAATACCCCAGCCTCGGGAATCCTCTTGGTTCAGTAGTTCAGACTTTATTCCATAGCCTTTCTGACATATACACCGAAGCCTTACATAGAGCATCTAGGGCAGGTGTCTCTTCTTAGCTCTCGTTAGTAGATGGCACATGCGTAACATGCGATGAGATGCGCACAAACTAGGGGGGGAGGGTGTAACCCAGCCTCTATTAATATAATATTATATACATTTTACACTCTGTACATTCTAAGCCTGTAAGTCCGTTACCATAGCAACCCGAAACCTCACGATACTTCGCGTAGCCCATGCGGAAGTGTGACCTCGTATGTAGGAAATAAACAGAGTGGATGCGCACGGGTGGGTAGATGGGTGGATGGCTAACGCGGAAGACGGCTGCAGATACCTCCACTGTGACTGCCTCGTGTTACGGCTTGTGTGCTATTTATCAAAAGGAACTGGCCAGGTTTTATCTCCTTGGATTGGATCTTACTGAACAGCAAGGTCTGAACGGCCACTGTCCAATGGACTATCGCTACAATAATGACACTGCTAATGCGGTAGGAGATTTTGCAGCCTCACACACATCCGCTCCACCTACTCCAACACGCCTGGATTCATATACTCATACGCAAACTCTGTTTCCCTCGTATCATTCTTCTGCTGATAAACTGGACTCCAGCGTGATGTGGATTATTACGGCAAACCATACTGACTGTGGAACTCCTTAGCAGAGCTTATCAACCAAACTGGACAGTGCACTACATACTTCTTTTTTTTTGATTGTCACAATACATGGTACATGGGCACCACATCCTGCTGCTGTTGTTGTTATTATTGAGTATCGTCTCTTTTTCCTCTGACTTATTGAGTATCGTCTCTTTTTCCTCTGAGCTGAATCAGATCTTCTTAGCCCAAAATCATTTTTTGCTAACACACGTGTTACAATTACTCTTAGTGGTGCAATGTGGGCTTCTCCTGATGTTTCTCCTGGGTCCCAGTCCAGCAGGTCAGTTGGTGGCTCTTGGCATTTTCCATGGAGAGGTGTCAGTTGTCTATTTATGAATGTGTCTTGGACATCCACTATGGCGGTGAACATGCCCGTGATTGCCTGTGGTTCCTCTGGTTTAGCTTGTGATGGGAGCTGTGTTGACGGTGTAGCTCTTTGTTCCAGGACATGTAGCATGCTTTTATCAAGTGGCTTCAGTTTTTTTTTGCTGTTTTCGTAGGTTCATCTGGGTCAATGGAGCTGCCAGAGTCACTTGTTCTGTCACTGGTGTGTCTTCCCTTTGGGTGCAGTGTCTGGTCAGGTCAGTTAGTTTTTGTGTTGGTGCCACATGTGATTCCAGAATGTTTGTCAGTGCATTGAGTTGGAGTTGGATATCTTGAAGTTTTTCATCTGTAGGTGTGGGTCCAAGTGGGAGCAGGGACAAGGCTCCTCCCTTCACTTTGTGTGTTGCTCCTTGTATTATTTCTTGAACTGTGAAGGGGGCAAACAGGTTGGCTTCTGATGGTTGGTATGAAGGTGGGTAGGTTGGTGTAGAGCACGTTGGAGTGTTATGGATGGACAAAAATGGGTTGGTGGGGGTTGGAGATGCTTGTGGAGCCATTAGCCATTCAGTTTGTAGTCAAGGTATGTCTGAGTGGGGTTCTAGGCTAGATTCATCGCCCAAGTGGCTCTTTCTGCGCTCCCTGCGACAAATGCCATTGTCAAATGAATTTCCACGAGCTCTCACAGAATTTCTTTTGTCATGTTGCCTTGCATCTTCCTTTTCCTCCGCTTCATCATCACTTTCCAAATTTTGGGTCCACCTGGTGCTGCTTCTGGTGTTGTAGGAGTGATGTTTCTGCCCATTGCCCATTTCTTGTGTACCCTTTAAGTACGGGGTAAATACCAGTACTCGTAGTTTCTTCTTCTGTTTCAGCTTCTCCTTTGGCAGGTATTTGCTCGAATGCCACCACTTTTCCTGGTTTCCTGGGTTTTAAGACCAGTACAAGGGCCAATGCTCGTTCATGCTTCTGGGTTTGGAGCTGCTGGCCCATTTTTCCATTTTTTGTGCGGCCTCTAGTTTGTCTTGGTGTAGTTTAATTTTGTCTTCATTCAACATCTTGCCACGGACAGTCCAGACTAGGTGTGTCTGATGATGCATGACCATTGCCGTGTGGTAGCTCATGATTTTTTCCCACTGGGCGTTGGTCACGGCAAGCGCGTCTTTACCACAATGAACTAACCTTTTTACTAAACAGCATTTTAATCATTTTTTTAGCTTTAGCTTGTTTAGGATCTGGTTTGTCCTCAGGAATTTTGCTCTGTAAATGCTCTAGGAGCGCAGTCTTTTTGATAAATTGTTGTTCTATTTTGTATTATCAATTTCAATTTATGTTAAAATCCAAAATTTGTAAAAAAAAAATTGGTTACTGTAAGAGTATCGTTTATTAGAATTGATTACAATTATTACCGTAAGAATATTAATTTTGAAATTTGAAATTTGTACTGTCACTTTAAGAGTGTGTATCGTGCAGCATGTAATCTACAATCAAAAACTAGTTCAACATAAAACACACACACTGCGGGTTTAATCACACAGCACCTTTAAAGGTATCTAGCACACACTGCAAACTAATGTAGCTTTAAGAATATGTACCATACAGCACCTTTAAAAGCATCCAGCACACACTGCAAGCTGCTGTTGCTTTAAGAATGTATCACACAGTCCCTCTAAAAGCATCTATCATACACTACAAACCAATGTCGCTTGAAAAATATGTGTCACACAGCATGTATTTCATACTCAACAACTAGTTAAGAATATCAATAATTAGTTAAAATAAAACGCACACACTGTGGGCTTTGCTTGGCTCACTTAGTTGCCTCAGTATTTATTCTCTGTAAATACTTGTTACCTTGGCACCTGATGCCTTTATATTCTGTTACCCTTAGCACTTTAATTTCACAAAACTTCTTTACTTTGTGCACATACACATTAAAATCATTCACACATTGAAGTCTGGCAAACTCACAAAATTAAATTTAGCAAAAAAGAATCCAATGCACATAAGTATGCAGAATGCAGAATGCAGAAATACGTATTTTAATGCAAGAGGTTTCTGCTTACCTTTTAGTTGGGTCGAACACTACTTTGTAGAATGTCAGCCAGTATGGAGACTCTATGAGGGTGTTACTTCAGGCCGTTGATGGGCACATATAGTTGCAAGAAAAAGTATGTGAACCCTTTGGGACATGACTGCAAGAGCACAGCGCAGAATGATTAATGAGGTAAAGAAAAATCCTAGAGTGTCAGCTAAAGACTTACAGAAATCTCTGGCACATGCTAACATTTTTGTTGACACATCTACAATAAGGAAAACATTAAACAAGAATGGAGTACATGGGAGGAGACCACGGAAGAAGCCATTGCAGCCAAAAAAAAAGGAAAACATTAAACAAGAATGGAGTACATGGGAGGAGACCACGGAAGAAGCCATTGCAGTCCAAAAAAAATATTGCAGCACGTTTGAAGTTTGCCAAAGAGCACCTGGATGTTCCACAGCACTACTGGCAAAATATTCTGTGGACAGATGAAACCAAAATTGAGTTGTTTAGAAAAAACATACAACACTATGTGTGGAGAAAAAAAGGCACAGCACACCAACATCAAAACCTCATCCCCACTGTAAAACATGGCAGAGGGAGCATCGTGGTTTGGGGCTGCTTTGCTGCCTCAGGGCCTGGACAGATTGTTGTCATTGATGGAAAAATGAATACCAGAGTTTATCAAGACATTTTGCAGTAAAACTTAAGACCATCTGTCCGCCAACTGAAGCTCTCCAGAGGATGGGTGATGCAACAGGACAATGACCCAAAGCATACAAGTAATTCCACAAAAGAATGGCTTCAACAGAACAAAATACACCTTCTGGAGTGGCCCAGTCAGAGTCCTGACCTCAACCCAATTGAAATGATCTGGCATGATCTTAAGAGAGCGATTCACACTAGACATCCCAAGAATACTGCTACACTGAAACAGTTTTGTGAAGAGGAGTGATCCAAAATTACACCAGATTCTTGTGCAGTTCTGATCTGCAACTACAGGAAACGTTTGGTAGAGGTTATTGCTGCCAAAGGAGGGTCAACTAGTTATTAAGTCCAAAGGTTCACATACTTTTTCCACCCTGCACTGTGAATGTTTACATGTTATGTTCAATAAATACATAAAAACATATAATGTTTGTGTAGTATTATTTTAAGCAGACTGATGAAGTTCAGAGCACATTTTATGACCAATTCATGCAAAACTCCACATTATCCCAAGGGTTCACATACTTTTTCTTGCAACTGTACATGCCGTCACTCGACACCTTCAATGAAAACCCTGTAAGAAACAAAAAAGTCAGTCAATTGTTGGCGTTGCCCACATCCTCCCCCAAGTTTCTCTGTCGGTTTCTGTTCTGTTGCATGAAGAAGAACAGGCAAAGAGGCATGGGAATTGTTCTGTAGATCTTTATTGTACAGTTGGGTTAAAGGCAGCGTACAGCAAAATTTGAAGCAGAATCAAATGCAGAGTCTGAGTCTGAGTCCCAGTGTTTTTAAAATCCTCCTGGATTGGGTGTCACGCACCCTGTATGAAAGGAGGCTATTGAGAAGAAATGTGGCCTTGACCAAAATGACCAAAATGTAGCTAGGATTACGAGAAATGACAACTGTTATATGGGAAACAGAACAGAAGCAATGTATTATATATGTATATTGTTCACAGTACTATACATAGTACTGCACCAAGTACTTCCAGGGCACATGTCAGTATTTTAGGTGGATGTTATGATGATGGGTCCTCATAGATCTTACCTTGTGTTCCTGCAGGACATTACACGTGTGTGGAGGTGATCTTCACACTTCGCCGGCAGGTGGGCTTCTACATGATGGGTGTGTACGCTCCCACACTGCTCACAGTGGTCCTGTCCTGGCTCTCCTTTTGGATTAATCCAGATGCCTCGGCTGCCAGAGTGCCCTTGGGTCTGTAATGCACTATTTAAATCTGTAGGGGTAAACGACTAAACAAAACAGGACCAAGGACAGTGAGGTGGGACCTACTTTAAAACATGTAGAGACCAGAGAATAAATGTTTACATATTATAGTGGTGAGTTATGGTAAAAACACAAAATCTATTTTAAATAATTATAATTAAAACTGAAATTTGTGTACGATCTTTGTTTTTGTGCTTCCAATGTTACTGCTGGAAAACCACCTGCTCATTGCTCATAGTGAATCTTTTGTATTTTTTTGTTGCTTTTTACAACACACTTAAAGGCCCTGTACCTGATTTTTCCCATTTATTTGAGCAAAATGTATCTTGCCCCAGTACAGATATAGTGCACAAGCAGCTCTTGAGGTCAAGTTGAGTTAGTCAGGATGTGCACATCAGCATGCTAGCTGTTGTTAGCGTTACCATCACAGAAAAACTCATCTCTGGTCTCTTAATGCTTACAGTCTCATTAGGATGCTCTGAATGCATTATGGAAGTGAGGAATAACTTTGGACCACTGCAAACAGTTTAAAATGAACTAGTTCTGTTTTTCATGTTTTTAAGCAGAGGTGGGTAGAGTAGCAAAGAGTAAGAGTAACATTGCTTCAAAATAATATTTTTCAAGTACATGTATAAAGTAGTGGTCCAAGAAACTAATCAAGTAAGAGGAAAAAAGTATTTGGGAAAAGTACTACTCAAGTAAGAGTAACTTTAAGAGTAACTGTCAGTACATAACACCTGTGTAATCCCTCAGTCATCCAGGTATGATACATTGTAAAAGAAAAAATCAAATATGTCAACTGGACACAAAATTGTTTGAGTGAAGATGCTTTGCTGCTCATCCAAGCCACTTCCTCAGTTCTGGTCAGATTGCTGATCATATTAGATATCATCGATCTCTTATTTATAACTCCATCCTCAGACCTAAATCAAAACCTAAATCTTCAGACCTATCTAGCTAACAGTTCACACTTAGTGTAGCTCATTAGACCTAGCTAACAAACAGAAACTGTAAACAATAGGTGTGTTAGTTTCAGTGTAGTTAACTCCTCCCTTCAGATAGATAGTGTGTGTGTCCACCAGTAATCTGAATAGAACTGAAGAAGCTACTTGGATGAGCAGCGAAAAATCTTCACTCCAACAACATTTTGTCCAGTTGACAGATTAGATTTTTTTTTTTTACAGTTTGAAGTTAATTTAACCCCCCTGCGCCCTCCTCTGTTGCACACAGGTATCCTCTCGGTGCTGTCCCTGTCCAGTGAGAGCATGTCCCTGGCTTCACAGCTGCCCAAAGTGTCCTATGTGAAGGCCCTGGACATCTGGCTCATCACCTGCCTCATGTTTGGCTTCCTGTCCCTGGTGGAGTTTGCCGTGGTGCAGGTACAAGTGTCTGTATGCTTTATAAGGCCAAAAGGAAAATACTTACTACTGAATGCTACTGAATATAGAAAGATACATTATAACCATAGACTGTATAAAGAAGTGGACATGAGTGAGACATCACCCATAGCGTTCGGCTCCAGTCAAATGAAGCTCATCGAGGGTAGCAGTTATAAGGGCGAATTTGGAGTTAGGTTTCATATTTGGAATTATTAGTATCATAGCAACCAAATAGCCAATCCGGAGCGAGGTTGCTGATGGTAACACCCCTTCCTGAGGCTCACTGCAGCAGCTACAAAGAGAGTGGTGACAATTTTTCAATGTA